>JAGVSP010001982.1:0-153140 GCA_022494985.1 Micrasema minimum
TTTAAGAGAGAAAATAAGTCAAAAAGTGTCTTAAAAGTACTTTTTTTAGTGTATTAGGTTAGGGTGTCCCTTATGTGATCAAAAAATATTTTTTTTCATATTTTGAAAACGCATAGCCCCTCTATCTTTTTTGCAATTACTATGGCCGTATTATTCAGATACGAAATTTCATATGTGTACAATGATTTTTAACTTCGTGCCGACGAGGCCTCATCCTTTTTTCAAAATTTAATAAAATTCCCCTACATGTTGTATGAACCTGTTCCGATGGAAGTCGGCACGGGTTTTATAGCAATACAAAAGAAAGTAGGCCCTATGCATTAAATAATAATCATGTTGAAAAATAAGGGACACCCTAGTAGGGTGAAAACAAAATATAGCATATGACCAAAAAAAATAACTTTTTTCGATTTTGAAAACGCATACCCTCTATCTTTTTTACAATTACTTTGGCCTATTTAGATACGAAATTTCATATGTGTACAATTATTTTAACTCGTGCCGACGAGGCTTCAAAGTTTTTCAATTTTTTTAAAATAATACTCGAGTTGAAAAATAAGGGACACCTAATGTAGGTAGTGTAATGTTTGTGTAATTAATATATCTAAATGCATTGTCATATTACGCCAAAAAAGAAAGATGGATATACATTAGATAGCAATATCTCTACTTACTCTATTGTTCTCTGTTCCTGTTGTGAGTCCTGAAGATACGTGCGGAAGATGGCTTCAGCTTCCGGGGTGTCCAGGATGTCCATTGGTATCAAAGGCTAAGGAAAACAAACTAACTTTCAGCAAAAACCTTTTCAAAAAAAAAATAGAATACAATATATATTTGATAAGAGAAAGTAGTACTAGTATAATCACAAAGAGAATGCTTATTCTATGAGTGATTATGTGGGATGTGAAAGATGCACCCTCCTTATTTGTTTATAAGAAACGTCTGAAGCAATACTACTTCTCTTCAAACCTTTTAAACATCCTTCATTTAAACTCTTCCCTATCCCCTTCCTTCCTTCCTCTATTCCATTTCTCGATGTCATATTTTAGTGTCAATCTTATAATAATGCAATGTAATATATTTAACTATATTTATATATATCGTCTGTGTAAGTTCAATACCGCGGAGGAACCATTTGTCAAAATGTTCAGGGGAGACAAAAAACCCTCCAATTTCGTAAAAAAAAAAAGAGGTAAACATGAAATTTGTATCGGGATATACGCGGTATTGCTTGCTTCTTTTGTGAAGATGGTTTATTCGCGGTATTGACATTAACCGAGTGCTAGCAGTCCATTGGTCATTTTAAAATTTGAATTAACCAATCGATGCGGCTTGTTTCGTTCAACGAAAATCACCAAAAATGTGTATTTTTAACTTATTGGCTCATACGCAGTATTGAACTTACATAGACGATATATTCTTGTGTATTAGTTTGAAGCATACTTCGATATATTATTTATACCAATGTAAAAAATAATTGTTGCAATTTAGCACAAAAGTACTATTCTTTATTTATATTTCATTTATGTATTTAAAGTGTATTTTTGTAAAAGGCAAGTGCCGTAAATAAATAAATAAATTAAAAATAAATAATGCAATGTACTTTTTAAGCTTTATCTTGCCGCCAATACTCGGTACATAAATGTAACTAAGGGTTGGTTGGAAGAAATTGCTTAGAAGAAATAAGCCAGCCCTTGTACACTTGCTATTGTTTATGAAGTTTTAAATTTTAAATAAACAAACATATATATTTTTTTAAATTCCAGTTTTTAATCTGATTTTATTTTCCCGAAAGTTGTCGCTCATTCACATCTGTCCCGTTATTAAGATCTAGTATAGAAGAAGTGTATATTCCTGACCCTTTCTCCGTCGTCTCCGTCCTCCTGGATGTCCTCCTCATCGTCTTCAGACCCCCCGGAGAGGGCCTCCTCGGTCCAGGAGCTGTCAGACTCCAGGAAGTATCTCCCGGCCTCCGGGTGCGAGCGGATCTGTCTCACGATGCGAGTCCAGTCGTTTCTGGAATAATGGCGATTTGTTTAAGACAGAGAATGTGGTTGAATCTCGGTGCAGCTGACATGATAAATTTACTAATTTTGATGGTCCCTACGTATACTGTCGAATCGGAAAAAAGCAATTTTCTTTTTATTGTTTTAAACTGTCCAATTTACATCATATTTTCAAGTGGTCAAAATAATAATCCTTCGTCCGAATCATTCTTTTTTTAACATGTGATGTGAGTGTGTAAAATATGAATGTTATGTTAATATTATTAGCGTAAAAATGATAGTAGTAGTGTACATCGGTGATGTCTACTGAAAAAATTAATCTCAGTGATGTCTGCGGAAAAAATAATCTCCAGCGGTTCGTAAGTGTAGGTACCTACTTACAATCATGCCATATTTTTTGCACACTGGTAACTCTGAATTTATAACCTCAATTCATTAGCAATTAGGTTTATGTGACAGTTCGAAAAGTTTGTTGATAATTGTATTGTTATTACATGTAAGAAAGATTTATTTAACAATAACATCTTAATTTTGTATATCTGGGGTAGTACTTGACATTTTAAAGATTTTACAAGGGGCAAAAACATAGATTTCTTCCATCAGTCCTTCCAGATTCTACTCAGGCCTCGGTCGGGCGGCTCTGTGGGCCTCCGTAAATTAGGTTTCCGTTTGTTGGGAACATTGATTAATTAATGTATTAATCAATGGTTAGGACTTTTAGCCAATCAACTAAAGGTGGCACAACCAAAAATCGAGGCGCGGAAGTGCCGAAAAGCCCCGCAGGGCTAGCATTATCTGCTAGTTTTATATTAAATTTTTATTAATTTTATAAAATGTCTATGTAAAAGCCCTATGGGCGTAAAAAACAATAAAATAAATAAATAAATATTAATGTTTAATGTACATTATTTCAAGATATAATATTTTTTGAACACAGCACGTGTTTTGAGATAGAAGTGAGGTCTAGTTCGTGGGTCATGTCTCACCCCCCGTGCGTGTCGAGGCGCAGCCCGCGCAGCGCCAGCGGCAGCCGCAGCAGGTGGCGGCGCAGGCGCTCCTGCAGCCGGCGGTCGCGCAGCTGCCGCGCGTGGCGCCCCAGCAGCCGCCGCAGCGCGTCCTCGCCAGCGCGCCGCCCAGCGCCGCCCACTCGGCGCGCGACCCCAGTCGCCGGGACGCCATAGCCCACGTTTCTCTGGAAAATACAAGGAAGAATGTGATCTCTCAACAAAGTCATTAAATAATTCTTTTTTTTCGTAAACAACATTACAAAAACTTATTATGATAATTAAAGGTATAATATTAAACTTATCGCTATACCTCACTAATCAAAAAGGCATGCGCTGTGCTTGGTGAGTGAGATTACGATAAAGTTTTTTTTTTTTTTACTTAATTCCGGGCAGGAAATACTAAAATATGTCGCATCTATGAAAATTCTTGATACAAGCGTTTATTTATTTAGTTCAGTTATTTAAAACATTACAGAAAAAATCCAATTCATTCTAAATACAATACAATAATAAATCATACATGACAATAGATAGTTATGTTAGTATAATGATATAAAAAAGTATAGAAAGAAAAATTAAAAGTTAGAAAGTGCTTTCCTAACGGAAGACCCACTGTCGTGAAATATGTCAACATCCGAGGTGATGCGATTAAGTAACAAGATTACTCTACCAACAGGCATAATCATTGGCAGGTTGGTTCTGCATATTGGCAGGTAAAACAATCGATGCTGTCTTTGTCGAAGATAGTTATCAGGTACAAACAGACCTACATCCATCAGAATTTCTGAGTTATGTATGCGACCACCAATCACCTGAAAGAAGTGAACACCCAAATGGACGTCCCTCCTCCTCCATAATGACTGATAGCCTAGCATCCCTAGTAAAAAGTCGGTTGGGAAGAGCCAAGGATAATATCCATATTCCTTTAGGTACAGATAGCGCAAAAATTTCTTCTGTACTCTCTCCACCATCAAAGAGTATCGAGCCTCATGTGGCGTATATCATATCTCATTATCCGTATATCTCGTGAAGAGCTTAAGCCTCCCTGACAATGTAGAAAAATAATCCACCCATGTAAAAACAGTTTGACTTACCTGTGATCTGTGACATGTTTCCTAATAAGTTGATGGAATGCTTCCGTTACTCCGTCTAGCTGGTCTTTTCTTCTGCCCAGCGCCTCCTGATAGCTGCACACCTGCAAAATTAATTCCTTTTTGGAGAAACCTTCTATTCTACATATTCTGAGATCCCAGGGTAGGAACTCAGAATCAAACGATCTTGGGAGAAAGTACCTACATTAAGAGAAAGATCCTACTTTGGGAGAATGATTCTACATTGGGCGAAAGATCCCACCCTGGACAAAAACTCTACCTTGGGTGAAGCGTCTCACCTTGAGCCTGGTCTTGGCCTTCTCGACCATCTGGGCGAGCAGCAGGAAGGCCTGGTCCACGTTGACGCCCAGGTGGCTGGAGGTCTCCACGATGGGCACGGCGGCGCGCCACTCGCGGCGCGAGCCCAGCAGGCGCTCCGCCTCGCGGACGCCGCGCTCCGCCGCCTCGTCGTGCTTCGTCGTCACCAGCACCACCGGCTTCTTGGTCTTCAGCACGCTGCTCAGGATCCCGCTCACCAGCTCCGACTGGAAAACAGACGATACTTAGTTATATGTCTACATTATATAAAAATAAGTAAAAAAAAATTAATGTGATATTTTTTTGTGTTTTCATGTTATTGATTATATTATGTATCAACGTTTATGCTAAATAAATTATTATTATTATTATTATTAATAAGGCAGAAGGCCTTGTTTTATGATGTGGAGCGACGCGATCGCAAATGATGTGCTCAGGCATTTCTTCATTTGATGATGAATTCAGAATCAATGAAAGTAATAATATGTAATACAGGCCAGCCTCCTGTCAGGCAGTATTTCTTCTCTATGCCCAGCTGGTTCTTGCAGACGTACAAGAACTTGTTCAATATATGGCGAAACTCCAATAACTTTAATAAAATATCTAAAACATTGAACATAGATTTATTTGAGAATAACCATGGTGATGTGCGGCGTTTGCTTTCCGAGTGAAGTCACACTTTGTTGGACACGTTTTGTTGAGTTGGCATTTTTTTTCTTTCTTTTCTACCTTTAAACTCTATTTTATGTACATGTAATTTGTTTGTAGTAGTCTTATGATGATAATATTTTTCCTTTTTTTGCCTATTTTTGTTGCTACCTGTGAGAACCTCTAATTGGTCTACTCTGTTTTCTTCTAATAATGATTGTTTGACTGTTGGTTTTCCTGTAAATAAATAAAAAATAAAAATATGATACGTCGGGTATTGTCTCATCACCTGTTTGTCCCAAGAGCGGCCCGGCACGTGGCTGACATCGTACACGCACAGGAAGCCGTCTATGCCCATCCTCCCGTCGGGCAGCAGCCGCTGCTCGTACTCCTTCTCTATGCCCAGCTGGTTCTTGCAGACGTACATGAGCTTCTCGGCCGACTGGAGGCGGAGAGCGGAACAGCGTTTGTAGTACGGCTCCGTCTTACCGCCCGCTGAAATCAAGACCAAATCATTAACACTTCCCTTACAAACTTTTTTCCCTTCTTTTGGTACAAAAAAGATTCCGGACGCTCCAGTGATATGTATTCTATTCTAAGTGGAGGTCAGGGCATTGAGCTCCTGACATACCTGCGACCTGTGAAGATCTATTGTGACGATTCCCCTTAGATTAAGTTAGTCCTCATCCTCCCAGCCTATAGCTTTGAGGTGGGTGAAGACTAGAGTGGCCCATATATATATTAAAAATTTCAAAACTAGTTTACATGTCTGGGCACCCACTAATTTTTTTATCAGTGGTAAAACAAGTATTCGGGTAAAGTTTGAAGCTAATATTCTAATTGGAAGACAGTGCTCAAAGGTATGTAATATTAAGAAAAATATGTAAAAATCTGTCATTTCGAAGGTTGTTCTAAATTAAGTACAACTACCTGGGAAGTAGTAAATTAGTTTTATTTCATAGTATAATATTGATGATGAATGGTAACTAATTAAATCTAGATATTGGTTCTAAATCTTTGACAGCTATCAAGAATATAGAGTCCGCTTGACGTGTTATGGTAGATGACAAAGCCATATTTTCACAAAAAGTCCAAAATAATCACTTGAATAAAAGCACTCCTCACAAACAACCATTGATAGTTCTAATTTTTCAACTCTTTAACACATTTTTCTTGGAATTTCTTTCACAAAAAAATCTTTTTAAAAAAAATTATATGGGCAAATTACAAAAATTTTAAAACCTCGGAGACGTTGAGCATAGCCTTTCCACCTAGGACTTTGAAATTTTAGCACTACTACTATCAACTGAAGTAAAAAACTTGAGGCGTAGGGTAAATTTAACATTTTTGGGCCACCCTAGTGAAGACTAGCACATCCATTGCTATAATTCCTCCTCCTAAAGTTGAAATGTAATAATTTTATAATGTTAGCCCTGGAAATGGTTAATGGTTCTGGGGATTGCGTTTTGGGAATAAATTAGGGGTCCCATGCTATAAACTATGGACACATAGATAATCAGTAAAAATGTCACAGCCGGACCCTTAACAATACAGAGTGTCTGTATAAACATGAGCAATTCATTATAATTACCTTTGAACGGTTGGAAGCAGGCATCGTCCACAAACTCTGTCTGCTCCACGACATTGAAGCCGACTTCCTGGTCATCCAGCTCTTTGCTGACGCTGCCCCAGTACAAGAAGTGGTCGTTGTTCACTACACGACCGCTGAAATCCGTCTGAAAGGGAAAAACGATCATTTTCATTTTTGTAAATGGAATATGAAGGCATTTCGCATAGACGTTGATGATTTGGCCTGCTAAGTGTTCAAAACACATTGACAGTGAAGTTAAGTATGTTTTTAGCCAATTACTTTATTTTTATAACTCAGATTTAATCAGAATTAAATTAATTAATTGCCTGCACATGACTCTGCAATGTATATATTTATTTTTTGACCAGGTTTTTTTATATACTATACTAAGCAGTCTCTTGTATTGAGTTGACAATTTTTTTACACAGCCCCATATTATCGTGCTGTTAAAATCCAACTTAATTTTTTTGTTCTATTTATTAACTTTTGTTTAGTGACAGCTGTTTCGCATTGTCAGGCCATTTACGCCTTGTAGCAGGTTTATGAAAACCATTATTATATAATTAAAACTACTGACAGACTATCAGCACGACTAGAAAACCTGATGCCTCGCAAAATGAAGCGAAATAATATTATCTTGTTAACCAGTTGCTAATAATTTGTACTAATTAAGCTTGCGCACTTAACATTCAAATGATAAATATTCTGACAAGGACAGTTTTCTCATATTAGCTTTGAAACAGTTCATTGCAATACACATTTATTTACTATGAAATATACTTATGTATTTATAACTAAAAAAAGAGATATATATATAAATAATTCAAATGTATCGTTGAATTTGATTTCTTCCCTCAGTCGCTGTATTCTCTCACGCCGTGTGCCGCTCGTGAGTGTGGCCTTCTCCTTTTACTTATGAATAAATTCTAAGATTTCGTCCAGATATATACAGAAGAAATCGAGGATACTCAAAAATACACATCCATCTTTCTTGGAGAAAATACGGTGATGTTTATCACGGCAATTTTTTTACCAAGATAGGTGAAAAAGTAAGTTTTTTTACTATAACTAAACTAAGGCACACAAGCAAAAACAGAAAATTCATGTTGGATTTTAATGTGATAAGTGCAAAGAATTATCTTGTTTTGTCTGGTTAGTGTGGATTTTATTTAATTGAAATCAAATCCAATGCAAGGTTTCCTGGTATGATGTGTTGTCGTTGTTACTTTTGTAATAATTTAGTGTAATTTTTCCCTCTGTCCAATAAATACGCAAACTGGTGCAATCTGTAGGCCATGATGCAGACTATAGCCCCGCTCACAAGCGGTGCTAGTTGCCTGAGACCCAATGAACCATCAGTGCATGGCGGATCGTTGAGCTGTGCGTGTTTTGCCAGTTGTGTTAGTTTCAGTGGAAAATAAAATGGAATAAGTGCATAGCAACCAATGAAGATTACTTTGAAGGGGACAAAATCAGACCTCGTATGCTCAATCAGACTATGTATGTACGTAAATTGTAATACCTGGCTCAGCACAGAAATGTGTTCGGTAGTGTAGTCATCTGCCTTGGATCTCACGAACCGGTTGCAGAGGCATGACTTGCCTACTCCTAGTTGGCCCTTTTCTTTCTCAGTTCCTGTGAACAAGCAAAACAATATTGCAAACAACATTTCGAGAGTGTCCAAAAACTGGATTTTACCCACGATGGGCTTGCATTCAATTTCATGTTACACCATTGTAAATACATGGTGTTTTAGCCACCAGATTGTGTGGTATCCAATTGGTTACCTCTAGTGGTGATTGCTTTATGTGGGGTGCACAGAGAGAAATGAAAGAGTACTTACAGTTTCTAGTGCACATTAATTACACAGAAGTTACATGAAAAGAAATACAATGAAAACTTAACTAAACCTAACTAATTAAAGTAAGATTGACATGAATTATGAAAATGGAAAAGTGCAAAATGAATTTAGATTGCCCCACAAGTTGGTGGCAAGAAATTTATGCAAAAGCGACGTGTAGTCACGATGAAGGTTAAAATGTCTCTCGTTATTGTCCGATAGCGTTCGGCAGAGTTCGATAGCGTTCGGCAGAGTTCGGTAGGTCTTGCTTCATTCCGCGTCGCCCGCGTGACGTATTTCTTCCGCCACAGTGTAACAAAACTTGATGAACAAGCGGGACACCAGTGAATCTACATCAATATTCACCAGTGAATAATATTTTTTTTTTTGACCCGTAAGTTTTAGAGAAAATTTAATAAGTTTATTTTTTTGATAAATTTTTGCAAATTGTTATCAAATATCATTTATTTAGTCAAATTAATACTACCTAAATCAAAAGCCGTATTTTAATAAGATTTTGTGAACGAGAATCGAACTTGCGACCTCATGCACGTAGCCAAATGCGCTACCACTATGCTACAAGGCGGATAGAAGTAAAATTCTGCTCACCTGAGAGTCCAACAACAGAAACTGTGATCATGCGGCTAGATGTATCTCCCTTCCTGGCCATCTTGCCTTCCCCCCCTCTCCCAAAAATCTTGAAGGATTATAATCACATTAGTCTTAAAATACACCGCACAACGCCCCACAATCTCTCTACCGATATCTTCAACAAAACTGCTAAAAACCGCTAAATACGACGTACAAAAATCTTCCAAATTGCATTTAAAAAGTCTAAATTTAACCGTAGAGTCAATGGATTATTAACACTAATTAATTCAATCACAATGCACTGATATTACAAAATTTATCAAGGATTATTCACAATACAGCGATATTTATCAAGGATTATTTACAATATAGCGATATTTATCAAGGATTATCACAAAACAGCGATATTTATCTGTTATTCAAAAAGCGGCGGTTTGTATCAAAGATTAAAAATATCATAGATACAGGGAGGTAAAATATCTCTTCGAGAAGAGCGATATTTAGTTTGTTTAGATTTAAATTTCGCGAGTGTAAATTAAGACGGCTATGTTGTATTGGTGACGGACGAGTAGTCGGCGGCAATGTTGAACTTGCGTTCAAATCTACGAAGGCAGGAATGCACCATATCGATGTGTTTGTTTCTTGGCGCACTGTTCCGAGCGCGTATGCAGAATGTTGATTGTTGTCAGAATCTGAAATGATAAAGGAAAACCGCTTTATGAAAAACCATTTTTAACACAACATTCTTAAGCTAAAATTCATAACCTCCTCGGACATCGGAAGTGAGAGAAAGTGTTTTCAAAAAGACCATATTATTCTTCTGAAGACTCAATTTATCCTGTAGAAAACTGTACAGTTTCTTGTGCAGTTTGCAAACTGTCCCGTATGGAGCGAAAACTGTGTGGAATATTGAATGGTCGGCGTGACGTTTGGCTGACCTGACAGTTAATGTTTTTTATGTAAACGTTTAAGTACTACATTAACATATTTACATTATTAGCTATATTAACAATTTCCTGTGTGCTAACGGAAGAATTCTTAGGCCCGGTGCACCAAAAAAAGTTTGAGTTAAGTCAAGGCTGAATCCAAGTAATAGTTCCTTCAGCCATCAATTTTGACATAAAAGGAACTATTATTTAAATTTAGCCCTGACTTTTTTGGTGCAATCAGGCCTTAGTGAGATGTTAAGATTATTTTAATTAAAATAAAAATATTTGACGATATCAAAACATACGCATTTGAAATCATTTTATAATATCTAGAAATTCGACTTAGATCAATCAATATTTTGACAAATCCTTTGTGCTGAACACAAAAATTTAAACGTAAAGAAAAAAATATTATTATGGAATATGTTGTTATTTATGAATAATAAATTAATGAAAAGTGTGATTTGAATGTTTTATTGTCGTATTTGCTGTAGATTATTTACTTATTTAACACGGCGGGACCAATTTATTGCACAACTGTCACACTAATTTATAGGGATAAAAATTACAAAATTTACATAAAATCATCAAATTGAGGATTGGATTTATTAAATATATAGCCTGGGGAGTAAATAAGCTACGTAAAACGCGATATTGAAGCGTAAAAATAAAAACTAAGCGATTTTAAGACACGAGACAGTTTACTTGTCTGCCGCTGTCTCGGTTGTTTGTGCGAAAATTAACCACAATTCCGTAGCAAATAACGTTTCAAAACTGTTATCTAACTAAATTCTACCTGTTTAACGACAACTGTATCCATTTGATTGTTTTTTATCAACAAGGGAGTGTTTTCGGCAATAAAGGTTGGTCAAATAAGTCTGGATCAGACATCCAAACATCAGTGTCACTTTGGAAAAGGATACAGCGACCGAACCCGAAGTTTTACAGCTTAAACTAATAAACAACAAAGTGAAGGATTATAATTACTGTTTTATTACTCACATGGTGTGCAAAATAATTAATTAATTCAGCTCCACAATGAAATATTTAACAGTATAAATTGTGACACAAGTGTGCATTATTATAAATTTCAAAACTACCAACTTGAAAATCACACTCCCTATGTTCAGTGCTGCCATAAGAAAAAATATACACTTACGTACTTTTGATGAATGATTATGGTTAGGTCATGAAATAATATTGGCGGTAATAGGTAGATACTTTATTAATTGAACAAAATGTTATTAAATTAATTATTATCCTCGTTTTGCTTTGATATAGCAGATTTTTTTTGTAACTAATGAGCAAAATAATAAATCTGTTGTTAGTATTTATTTCTTGAACGCACTGCGACCACCGCACTGGGTTAAAAAAAATAACGATGACATTAATTTTAATCGCTATTATATTATTAATTATAAGCCAACTAAATTTGTATTAAAATTAAAACTTTTGAATTTCAATGTTTTTTGCAGATAACCGAAAAATAAATTTCTGTTATTCAATTCAAAGAAATTTAAAAAACACTTACCTATTTTAAATCAAATTAAAACCATTCTTAAAATAATTGAAGCTAGTTAGAAGGTGTCGGCAAAATAATAGGAAGGGTATGTAAGAAAACTTTTTTTTTCAATTCGGTAGGTAAGTTAAAAAAAAATAAAAAATTTAGAGAACATAATTTTCTTAATGTAACTAATTAATGCAATCGAAATAATTTTCCGATATTTCTGCGAAGAAATTCGTTGAAATATTAAAAGTAATGTCGATTACAGACTAAGGTCGACTATCGTCATCTTTGTTTTCCCCTAGTTTTCCTCTGGCGCGCGAGGGGGAGGGAAATAGAGAAATGTTCGCAGAATTACGACACGGTTCATACCCGTATAGAGGTTAGGAGACCGGCGCGGCTATTGGCCCAAAAGTATTGATTTTCGTAACAGAATTATAGCGAGGAAATACATACACGAACGGACCACGACTGCCGTTTTTGACACAAGTCGCGATTCAGCCCTTACCGGAAACGTGCGTTCTTTTCCATTTTCAAAAACTCATTTCAATCCATTTTTTCACAAATAGGTACAGCCCTATTCGTTTGAATAATATTTAAAAAATCATTTGAGGAGAGCGGGATAAGTTTTCGCCGTTTTTTTTACAATGCGGATTCCAAGTGTCAAATTCTAATCAGATGGTCGATTTCTTCCGCAGTATGAAAATTTTCAAACCGAATGTAGGTACGCCGCGCCGTGTAACACTTGTGGGTACATTGATTTGTGTTTGAATTACAGAATAAGCGTTACTTAATACTAAATCTAAAAAAAAATTCACCACATCTTACTTGAAAATATTAAAAAAAAAACAGTTTTAACGCAAAAGGAGTAAAACTATTTTTCATGTGTATTTTTTAATGAAAAAACTATTGTTACAGCATGTATTATCACAGCAACATTGCCGTACGCCGTAATAAAATGTGTCGTAGGAAAAATTACGTTTCGCATTATGCATAAAATGTCGATATTTTTATCATAATGCCGGAATCGTATATTTTTCAAGTCTAAATAACATACCTAGTTTTCACCTTACAATTTACTGCATTACTTAGTTTACAAAATACATTTGGAATTTATTAGGTAACAATACCACAGTTATATTCATGAAAACAATTTTATTGTCCAATAAATCTTTTTCACAGCTGTTAATAGAAACGTCAGATTGGTTAGGGGACGTTCGTTTTTCTCGTAGCTAGGGCGTGATTAAATCATCGTATAAGTTTACATTTTGATATTTCATTTAAAAATAATATAGTTATCTCGAAATCCTTTATAATAATTTGATTAAAATTAAGTGAATAATTGTGTAAAATATCTACAAGAAATCATTATTGTGAGTACCTACCATTTTTTTGTTTTAGTGTGACTAAAAATGTATGTTATTTGGATACACTTTTTAACAGTAAAAAATCAACCGATCCGACGATGTTTAAACTTAATAAAGTCTGCAATGCTACCACTGAGCCACCACAAATATTAAAATTCAATCATTAATCTTGTCTGCAAAAATTGTGCTAAAGTGTAAATACCTAGCTGTGGTATTGTGGGATTTGAACCTGTTAATTAAAATCTGTAGTTAGAAGACCACATCCATTCATCAAGATGAATTTTAATTAGGTATACCTATCTGTACCTGAATGCCCCGGAATCATTAAAAACGATTATCTTCACCTCCTGAAAAATTATACGGTTAAAAATTTATGTATCTATATTCTTTTTTTAACTGGGTTTAGGATAGAATAAATAATATCCAATATAATATAATTTTTTATATTTTATGTACGGTGTGCTCTCTTAAAAAATACCACTATTATATAATATATATATATATATATATATATATATATATATATATATATATATATACATCTTTTTCAGTCTCGCTTTCAATCTCTTCACGATAGATTTTTTCAATAATTTTCTCCATCGTGGTACCTAAATGAGAAATATGCGAATACATTGAGTAATTTTCAGTCACCGTATTGTATTTCTTAGTACGAAACAATGCATTTTCTCCGAGTAAATTGAATTTTCTGACATTTACAAACGAAGGATTAGAGAAACTCGGAGGAAAATGCACGGTTCATGTGTTTAGACTTGAAGTCTTGTCTGGAATTCGCCACATCATATTCCTCAAGTAAACGGAGCTTAATGAACTTTCGGTTCGATTTTTTTTCAATTATGCGGCAAAAATTGCAAGTTAGTAGTAGGTACATAGTTAGCTCGTCGCCATTTCAACAAAAAATACTCTGCAAAGATAATTTTCAAAAATCGGGTATCATTCAATTTTGTAATATACTCATTTACATTCTGTAAAAATGCCAAAAATGTTGGAGGCGTCCAGTATACCACTACTAATATAAATTGTTCCAGTACACCGATAGTCCAATACTTCTATACATTTTAAATCGCTCTATCTCTACTGAACAATTTTCCAAACCATGTATTTTTTTCTGAGTTATCTAATTGTTTGAATTTTTTCAAAATAAATTTATACAATTATTAAAATACTACTATTACTGCTTTCCCCTTTTTGCTCCTAAAGGTGCATAGGGCACTGAATTGGTAGATAAACCAAGATCAGTGAATCTCGATAATTTGTTATTAAGATATACTTAAGGAAAAATGCATGGTTTCATGTGAGCTCACTAAAAATTTATTGTTCATCGAAGATTGGAAGATTCTAGAAAGTGGATCCTCTCTTTAAATTATATGATCGTGCCCTGTTTTTATAGCAATTTAAGTCATAATACATATTACTTTATTATTTAAAGAAAAATGTATAAGTGCTGTTTGAGTAAAAATATTGAATAGCAGTGTAAAATCAGTGGTCGGGAACATTTCTCAAAGTATATAATTGTGCTACTGAAGAAGTCCAGATGATTGGGTCCTTTTGGAATCTATGCAGAGCTTGTCCTTCAATGCCTGTGGACAAGGTAAGATTACTTTGAACTATATTTTGAATAATCAGAGGTTAATTATAATAGAGAATTAATGTGGAGGAAGCAACAGAAGTATGCCAGGATAGAGAGCTGTGGCGTTCTACCCCCTCTTAGGGTGAATGGCGTGATGTTTAGTTAGTTATATTTTTATATACAGAGTGGCCAGTGGTAAAAAGTGAACAGTTTCTGAGATATTTATTTTTGTATTTTTTAAATTTAATATAATTTATTTTATTTTATTATACTCTATTCACAGAGTGGAGACCAGTAGACATACGGGGATCACGTGCACATTGCGTTAGGGTAGAATTCCTAGTTATCGACATCATTTTACTTTAAGTATGTGATTAATTTGACTTTTTATTAAGATAACTCGGCAAATTAGCGTTTAAATTTACATTGTGCATTACTTTCAATGCATTGTATTTAAATATCGCACCTTTAGGATGAAAACGACCTAATCAAAAATACCATTTTTCGGAAATTCTCAGTAGAAGCAAGTAAACACCATCGTATTTTTTCATATCGATTTCCTCTTATTCTTTATAGGAAATCATGTACCTTTCTGTGTTAAAATAAAATATAAAATAAATACTTAATTATGTATAATGTTCTTTTTTCAGTCTTTTATGATGATATATAATTACAACCTTTTTTGAATTAGGTCGTTTTCGTCCTAAAGGTGCGATATGTGGTTGAAGAACGATCGAGTTTCTTACAGAACGCAATAAAATTTGCAAAAAAAAATGAACGTGCACAATTTTTCTGGTTTATCTCTGATATTTAGACACCAATTCTAAAAAAATATCATGCTTAAAAAAATGGTTTTTTTTTTGCAAAACCAGTGTTTTGATGTACACAGATCCGCGCCGGGTACTTTAATGGGTGCGCTTACCGTGACCTAGTTTTGAACGCATGTCACGTGAATATCACGCGTCTGGGATGCTTTTTTTTATGTTTTTTTTCAGGAAGCTAGTTGCGGTTTCATAGAAAATATAGTACATTAAACACTGTTATACCAATAAAACTGAGAATTTAAGCTCTTAAGTGAAATGTTATCGGTTTTGGCTGACATCAATAGTTTTAGCATAGCTTGTAATTTGTAATGGCTGATTTTACATACTTTTTGTAAAAATCCTATTGATTTTGACGTATTGCCAAAGCAGGTAGCGGTGTGGCGGAGTAGACATTATGTGGAAGTGACTATTTCTACGTCCATGGGGATCGGAAACCTTGGGTTTTTGCCAATATTAATGGCTTTCTGCATTGCATGTCTGGCGAAGAACTGAGGCATCTCTTAAGCAAACCAGCATCCAAATGTATGTACAGGGTCCTCTAAAAAATATTTTATACTACTACTACTACTAATTACTACTACTACTCTTTCTTATCCGCACCCAATGGTGCATAGGGCACTGCATTGATACACAAGTGCAGCGAATCTTGATCATTTGTTACATGAAGGCAAGATGATTGCTCCAGCGCCAGTATATTATTGTTATTTTTATTTTTTTTTATTTATTTACAGAAAAATCCATTTTAAATACATAGTTAAGCATAAAGGGGATAACAAGCAGTAAAAATAAGTGACAGAACATTAAATTGGTGAAGCTAAGACAGTTAGAATAAAATGTGGACACACTCAAGACATGATCGGGTCTACTTCAGTGAATGTTTAAATCTTGATAGACTCACACCGTAGAAGTCCAGTTGCTCGATCACAGATCCGTACCGATTCGGTAATAAGCGACGTGATAACGATTTCTTACCCATGGATGTTTAACGTTTTCGCGATCACAATGGAAACACGCGTTAAAAGTTATCGATCGGGATTATTAAACGAGCGCATACTAGTCGCGAGCCATTTCCCGAGATATATCTTATTCGCACATATATTTATTCAATCTTTATTATAATTTAGCCGGTTTTCGGCAAGCCAAATATTGAGAAAAGCAGTCGAAATAATAAAAAATCAGACAAGCGCGATGATTGACGTTTGACGTAAGGCCGCGTTATAGCTTGCATCGGCCCCGCTCGGCTCAGATCGGCTATGTTCGGCTATCGATACCACGGTATCGAACGAATGTCACTGTTAATAATCTGTGGTCACTGTGATCGCTAAAATCGTTAGCGTTAGCACGTGAATAGCACGCTTTTAACTACGTCGATAGTTATCTGTGCTTGAGCTACAGATCCCCTTGAGTTTACAATACGACACATTCGAGAAAATCGGGCAAGAAAACCATAGTTAGTTTTGTGGTGACTAAGGAACAGCACGTCATTATTTCTCAACCTACGGACTGGAATACAGAAGCACACTCCAAGAGAGTTACGTGAAAAACACATTCAATATAATACAAGGGAGTATAGTAGTAACGAGGGCTAGTGTTTGGCTTATAATGGAGTCATAGAACTAGCACAGGGTGTATTATAAGTATCGATTTTAGTGTTATTTTGGGGATTATAATGGTTTCTAGTTAATTTTAATGTATATGTTACCGGTAATGTGTATCATTCGGGCATTCTGTACAATACCTAGGCAAAGAATACCTGGAGCGTCCAGGCAATGTATGAAATATTATTCATTTCAAAATCCAACATATCTTAACCATAAAAGCGACTCCAAATATGATGTAGATTCACCAGTTTTAGGGTTGTACTACGAATTTTAATAGAGTTGCTATTTTACTAACTATTTTTCGTGATTTCGTATTTTTATGGGGGGTTGATCCCGAGAAATACCTAAATTTGTTATTTACGCTAAACAAAAAATGATCTTATGCTGAAAATTCATATTTATATCCAAGGATACTTTACAATAGGCTATAGCACACAATAAATCCCTAGTTTCGGTATAAAACGAGATTCAGAAAATCGCATTTAGGGAGATTTTAAATATTCAATATTTTATAAAACAGGATGTAACAAAACTCGATGTACAAGCGGGAAACCAGTGAATCTACATCGTATTTGGAGACGATTGTGTAATATGACTTTTTAATCTGAGCTGGAATTTTTTTTTCTTCTCACAAAAGTTTTCATAAGTATGGCAGATTAAGTAAAATTGCTCCGATTCTTATTAAAACGCATTTTTTAATTTTGCTTTCTTTATGGATAGTATTAATTTGAGTAAATACATGATATTTGATAACAATTTGCAAAAAAAAATCGGAAAAAAAATCAACTTCGTACTTAATTTTCTCGAAAACTAAGGGTCAAATAAAAAAAAAAAAAATCGACTCCAAATATGATGTAGATTCACTGGTTTCCCGCTTGTACACCGAGTTTTGTTACACCCTGTATACCTGTTACTAGTTCTCCATTTTTCTTTCACCTTTAAGTGAATTTTTATTGCCTTGTTGGCTAGTGATTAATAAAAAAATGGGGATAATTGAAAATAATGATTTCCAAGTATTTATCTTTTATATTCTAAAATTATCCCCCAAAGCGAAATAAATACAACCTACAAACAAATTTTTATATTGACTGATCTAATACGATTAATATTTAATTAAATTATTTTTGTAGGAAAGTAGGTGAACGCATTTGGCCTCATGTACTAACACTGGCAAACTTCTAATGATCCGTCGGCAGTTTACGCAAGAACTACAGAACGCGGGATTGACTTCAGAACACGCTCAGAAACTGGCGTTTATTACTTATGTGAAAATTGATGCACCATTGCAGTGCCCTTCGCACCATTAGGCGCAGATAAGGAAAAGCAGTAGAAGTCGTAGATATAAAATACGTAAAATAAATCAAGGAAAACGGAAAAAATATTTGTTAAAAAATTCATTTGTAATATTATATAACCATTATTTTTTATAGTTAGTTGCTATCGTTCATAATAAATTTGTCAAGTCCAGTTATAATGGCATCTCATTTCCTCTCGTGCTAAATAGGTACGGAGTGACTGAAATGGATGAGGAAAATTAAGAAAATATGGGTGGCAGTAATCCTAATCGAATATGCACCCTAACTAACCACGATATAACACGCTATTTCTTTATAGAATGCTGTATTATTATTAACCCTTAGTATGCGCAAGAATTAACTTAAAAATAATAATAATAGTTTTTTTTTTAATAAAAAAAATTGTAAGAAATAATTTTACAGTAGTCCTTATAAAACTAACATAAGTTTTGTCATGAGGTTTTACAGTATATAAAAATAAAAATAAAACAAAAACTTAACAAAAAGGAAAACAATAAAATTAACAAAATGCAAAAAAAAATAAAAATATATATTTTTATAATATACACATACATACATATATATATGCACGTGCATACATACATACATTCTAACATTCTTTCTTCTTTTTTTTTTTTATAGATATTTAACAATTAACAAATCAATAATAATTAATCAGCCTGAAATTTTAAAAACCTCTCCTCTGTCATTTTAACCTTATCTTTAATTTTGACAAAATCCAAGAAATTCTTAGGTAGGATATTAAAAATACAAGGCACTGCATGATGAAGGGTCCGTTTTCCATATTTGTTATTGTGTTTAGGAACACGAGCCCCCCCTCCCCCCTTCTCTCATCAGTCTTGTTCCACATTTGTGTTTTATTTAAGACTTATATTTAGAAGTTGACTTAATAAAAACGCCATTTTCGTAGAAGTCACCTCAAAGGCGCTGTGCATTGTCAAAAATTTCATGAATTCCTGTGAATTTGAATTTAAAAACACAAAAGTCTAGCAAAAAATTAAACTATGATTATTCGATTTTACTAATGGGTAAAGTACTGAATTCCAATTCGTCTTGCAGCTACAAAGCGCATGGTCGATTGTAATTTCAGTTCCCCACCTACCGTATTCAATTTCGAGTATTTTGTTATGTCGCGAAATGATTTTAATGTTGAATAAGTTATGAAACACCGATAGAGACTTAAGTTTAATTTATTTTGCAGCTACAAAGCGCATGAACGATTGGAGTTCTTATTTTAATCATAATAATAATATCGACAACAGAGACGAGAAGTTTGGAAAGGAATATTGAAATCTGAGTGTTTGAGAGCTTATTCTAATGACTATACCCGCGTTACCCGCGGCCATTTCTCCATGCAATCGTAGTCCTCGATTTTCTCAATGGAAATTTAGCACTACTACTATAATTTTTTCACACGTTTTTTATATTCTTAATTTTTAAACAATTATCTCCTTCAACAAATAAACAAATAAAAATAAATAATACAAACAAGTTTTACTCTAAAAAGTGTGAAAAAAACATTGCTCTAGTGCTACAGTCCAGAGGTAAAATCAAAGACTACAATTGTATGGAGAAAAAGCCGCGAGTGTCTATTGCATCTATTGCATCCTCTTAAGTGGCCACTTGATATTTATTAGGTACAACAAACCAATTTTTGTTGTCTATTATTTGATATTCATATATTATGTATATGTGCCAAATTTCAGAACAGTGACAATGGCTACACATGCGAGTTTTCTCTGTCATCTATCGAAAAAAAATATTTGTATTTTAGCTGCAATTTCAGTAAAAATTGAGAATAAGTATGAGTAGAAGAAGTGTTACGTTTGGCACAATTAAATAATACCATTATAATATGTATTCCTGTGTATTTCAACGATTATCATCGTCATTATAAATCCATTTTACCTATGTGAAGCATAAATATATGGATTCCACAAAGCTGCTTAATTTTAAAATATATAAACCTGAAACAAGAATTTTCATGAAACTGTCAGTTAACGGGTTAAAGGCGTTTAATAATTGATTACACCTACTTTATACACTCGTCTCGTTCACGGGCAAGCGGACAGAAAGAGACAGAGCGTGACACGCCTCGTCTATATAATTTTCTTTCTCATAGAAACAACCCTTTTCTGCGCGGTCATTCAGTTCATTCAGTTTTCTAGCAATTATGGATTGGCGCGCATCGAATTTCGATAGGGCACCGATTTAGAGGTTATGTTTCGTGTCTGACAGCAAAATGCCCATTTTAAATTTCGAATACTTTTTAAAAATATATTTATGGTCGACAAGTGAATAATTTTTCAGTGCTGTGAAAATTCAGTGGTGTCCTACTTAGGAAAATGGAGAATTTAATGAAAAATTAAGTGGTGTTTTATTATCATTATCAGTTATTTCTTCTATAATCAATGGCAGGTCACAAGCCCTTGTAAACGCTCGAATATTCCATATTCGTAAATTTCTGAAAACAATTCTAACCTCATTTCTGTAAGGGAAATATAAATAAAATGAAATATATACCCACTCCCGTTTGGACATAAATCCGGATTTGTGTACAAGTATTTGAACACACCCAAAATGTTGTAGAACTCATTTCTGCCGATTATTGACGATGTCAAACTGAACAACTTGTATAAGAATTTGTCCTAGTCTACTCAAGTTACAGGTAATATTAGGTCCTTACATATATGAAATTGGCGTTTTGTATGGGAGGAATATAAAGTTCATTTTTTAAAAATATAATATTACCGTACTCTCCGGACCTTGCCCCCAACAGATTACTATTTTTTTCGAAATTTGGATAACTTCTTGCAAGGAAAAAATTCAACTCCGATGGGGCAGTCCAAACCGACTTCAAAGATTTTATTGATTCCCGTCCGAATCGTTTTTTTAGTAAAGGGATCGATGAACTACCCATGAGATGGCAAAAGTGCATAGATAGCAATGGTACATACTTTGATTAAATAAATATATTATATTTAAAAAAAAAACAACTTTATGTTCCTCCCATACAAAACGCCATTTTCATATGTAAGGACCTAATATATATGTAGTCTACCGCTAGGATCTTAGGTTTAAACAGTATCTTTAATAATTATAAAGCGCCCTTGAGGTGATTTTTTACTAAAATGACGCTATATAAGTTAGCCGATTATTATTATTATTATTAGAATGATCATGAATAGAAAATAGTTAAAGGCCCAGTAAACTTCGCGTGTTGTATATTCATAAATACTATGTACTCGTAAGTTGTATAGAAATTGCATTTAAATTAGCATAAAGTGTCTGGAATTAAAATAACATACAAAGGTATATCGCGAACAATGCAGAAAATGCAGCATTACAATATTAAGAAATACAATACAGGGTGTAACGAAACTCGATGTACAAGCGGGAAACTAGTGAATCTACATGGAAATTTGAAAAATTGAGTTTCAAAATCACTAGTACCGCAGATTGAGTTAAATTGCACAAATTCACAATAAAACGCTGTTTTTTATTTGTGGATAGTATTAATTTGACTAAATACATGATATTTGATAACAAATTGCAAAAAAAACGCGAAAAAAAAATCTATTTTGAACTCAATTTTCTCGAGAACTGTGGGTCAATTCAAAAAAAAAATTCTTCAAAATCGACTCCAAATATTATATAGATTCACTGGTTTCCCGCTTGTACATCGAGTTTTGTAACAACACCCTGTTTAAGAAATAAAAAAAAAAAAACGTAATTTTGTTCTTCAACCTTACACTTGCCATTATAGACTCACCCAGCGGTGCAAAGAAGATGTATATTTTGTATTATTCTATTTTGTATACACCGTGTAACAGAACAAAATGTGTAAGCCAGTGAATCTACAATCTACCCAACAATATTTGGATAGATCGATTTCCGTAATATAATTGTTTTTAAAACTCATAGTTTTCGAGAAATTGAGTAAAAACAAAGCAAAAAAACTGAATATTTAATACAAATTTCTGCAATTTTACTTAATCTGCGGTACCTACTTTAAATAAAGCTTGTACGAGAAGATTTTTTTTTCAAGTTCATATTAAAAAGTCAGTGCAAATTCGACTCCAAATATGACGTAGATCCAGTGTTTCTTAACCCAATTGAAAAAATCGCCCCCTTTCCACGGTAACACATAATACAACGCCCCCCCCCTAAATTTTTTTTAAATTTACACTTTTCTTATGTAGGCACATACCTGTATAGTCATGTTATTCTCACGCCTATGGTGAGAATGACACTCCTAACTCTCATTCAACTTATTAAAAAATAGAAATTAACTTTTGACCCCTTTGATTTCTGCCTTATTTCATTACCAAAGAATCTGCTCCTTAATGGTAAATGAAAATCTCGTGCTGATTTTTTTGTCTATGATTCCTTTCCAAAGAACTGTCATGGCGTACGGATGCCTTTATTTCTTGTTCATGCCAACCCGTCAAAGAATCCGAGGGAATTATGGAGTAATCGTAAAGTGTTGTAGTTTTTTTAATATTAATATTCAATCCCCGAATTTTTCAAAACTACGTATTACAGCCTAGTCTCTTTGATCTTTTTTCAGGTCTAATTCCTTTTTTTTTATATACTTCCCTTACTCCAATATCTTGACATAATATTAAAATTTATAATGGCCTAGACACGGATCGATGTCTAGGAGCTATTTACCGAGTGTCACACGCTAACCGGTACATTATATAATAGAGATGTCATCCTATATCTGTCATTTCTCACACGTGAAAATTCCGGACCACGTGTGATATTCTACTTACACGGATGCTTCAAAGGACTGATTAATAAAGCTTAACCTCGTGCATTTCCTGATGTGGAAAATGCACACTGACGATATCTGGATTCTTCACCTCTTTTCAAAATTTCACAACTTCGCAAAATGCAGTTCTTAACCTACAATTTACCTCATTCATCTTAATACTAGTCACTGCATTTTCTTTAAATCTTCGGCGGTACAACATTTTATTTGTAAATTCCAGTATGAATGGTTCGAATGGATGTGATTCATTACTTAAGTTTGAAATATTTGTATTTTATCTCTTTATTATATTATTTGTCAAAATTCATAAGCTCCTTATATGCTCTTACCGTGCCTAGCACATATTATAACATCTTGTAAACTTACTAAATTTTTATTATACACACTGAAATTCTGCATCTTGTTTTATTTACATTCTGAAACTCTGTGGTCTTACAAATCTCTTGATAATTTCTATAAATTTTTGTGAGTCTCTTATGAACTGATTGAGCTAAGCTGGTGAGCGTCTGAGGATGATGAGCAAATCAGTAAGCCCTCCCATCCTCTACGTTACAGTATTTTTATGCAATGGATTTCCTACTCAGAAAAATTGAACACATACGTAAAAAGTGTTCAATAAAAAAACTGTTTTTTTTCTCATTTTCTACGAATAACTAAAAAACGGTGGTAGAAAAAAACATGATATTGAGTATTAAGTTAATTTTTTTGCGCGTGAAAGTGTAGTTTATTTAACAGAACTTGAAAAATCAAAGCGCCTAAAGAAAGTGTATCAGTGTGCATAGCTCGTATATAAGCTTTGTTTCTATATTGATACAATGCCCACTCGACCTTCTGCAGCGCCCCCTAAATGTTAAAAATTAAAAAACGCCCCTCCAGGCCCTCCAAAACGCCCACCAAGGGTCGCTGGCGCCCCGGTTAAGAAACACTGGTGTAGA
Organism: Micrasema minimum; assembly: GCA_022494985.1. NCBI lineage: Eukaryota > Metazoa > Arthropoda > Insecta > Trichoptera > Brachycentridae > Micrasema > Micrasema minimum. The sequence goes on from JAGVSP010001982.1 coordinate 23,934, forward strand.
TTTACCAGTTTTCGGGTTGTACTACGAGTTTTGTTACTCCATGTATATATTTATTCATTTTTTTTATGAACCTTAGAGGCTTGCACTCCCCCCCTCAAGGTTTGGATTAAATTAATCCAATTACTGTAAATGTTGATAATTTGTTTCATGAGGGTAAAATGATCAGACTAACGATTTAGCATTAGCCCAAGGTATCACATACATCTACATTAAAATGTTGGTTGATAAAAGCCTGGATGAAAAAGTTTTCGTCAGAACTACGGGACGTGGAGCACTGGAACAGCACTGCCAAAATTGATAATAATTTTATATTTTACCTTCATATTTATAAAGCTTCATTGTACCAATACAGTGTCCTATGCATTACCAGGTGCGGATAAGGGAAAGTAGTAGTAGTAGTAGAAGTTTTATTAAGTTAGATTGGTTAGTAAGTACCTTCAATTAAATACCTTGATTTTTTTATGATGGCTACCCTTACGCTTGTTTTTTAATTCAAATTGTGAAATGGAATGAAACGCGCGCCAAATTGAAATTTGGTGATCCTCGCCGTGTTCCTAATTTAATTTGTGTACAAAAAAGACTTGCGTGCTAGTAAATGTATCGACCGTTGACCGGTAGAAACATTTTTCATCGCGCTTTTTCGGGAAAAACGGGGCAGGTAGAATTATTATTCTTAAAATACTGTAAGAATGGGCATATTGGGTATGCAACTTTTAAGCATACTTACCTAACGTAATTATAATTTGCTACTACTACTTTCCCTTATCCTCACCCAATGGCGCATAGGGCACTGCATCGATACACCGAGTGCAGCGTATCTTGATCGTTTTGTTAATCATAACTAACCAGAATTAAAAAAAAAAAAAAATAAGTGAGTAATTTCATATTCAAATTGTATTAAAAAAACTTTTGGTTTTGTCTGTAAAGTCGGTTTACGGACGATAAATTTACGTGATAACGTCATAAGAAAACATCGATGAAAAATTGAATTGAATTGAATTATTATTACTGAATTATCATTATTTTGTAAACTTAATACAAAGCAGGAGTTAATTGATTTTTTTTTATAAACTAACATTATTTTGCACTCGTTAATTTCACTTTCACTTTGTATCTTGTGTGCTGCTGCTGTCTCCCTTCTACTCGGACGCATCGGCCGATGGAGTGGAAGAGTGATAGATGTGTCACAAACCGAACGCTTTAGGCCGATCGTGTATCTCTATGCTTGTTCCGCGCTCTCGCTTGCACACTCGGATCAGGCGGAACGAGGACAATGAGTTCATGGTTTTTCGTGTGTGCAGCCGGCGTTTATCGATTTATTAGACGTTATCACGTCAATAAATGCTTTATTAGTGATTGATGTCTGTGGTCGACTTGAAAACAAGATGTTTATCTGATTTGATATCCCCTCCATAGTTCATTACGTTGTTCGTGGTCGTTTTCATTAGTGTTAAATGAATGAATACTCTATAAATAAGCCATATAACATTTTTTGATGACGTAATGAAAAATAACTACACCACGGATCTAGCAATGATTGGTCTAAGGGACAAATAATAAGAAAATGCTGGTGATTTATATCTTTAGAACGAAAAATATTTTTTTCGGAATTTAGCCATCATTATGTCCGTAATTTTTTTTTTAAACATCGTAATCGTGATTATCCGCCAAAAAAAGTCATTATATGGAAGGATGCGTCTGTTAATTTCAAGGCGTCTATTAACCAAGTTTTGGTGGACCTTAATAGCGCCTAAAATAGAAAAAAAATACATAGACTTCTCTGGTTCTACCCATCAACTATATATTCAGTACGACCCTTTTGTGCGCTTGGGAGACGGATGCTTTTAAAGCATCCATTTGCCTTCAATCTGTTTTTAAATATTTTTTTACGAGGAATCTTTTGAATTTGAATTTTTTTATTTCTCATTGAAAAAATTGAAATATTCATTAGTATTAACACAAAAAAAAGTTCGGAATTTTTTAAATATTGATATTAATGATGCTAAATAAGAGCCATATTATTATTATATATTATTTTGATTTAAACACTATGTATGATAGGTTTACAAATATCGAAATTAGAGCAGAGTGCAAGGCTGAGATAAGCATTTTCGACAAAATTAAGAAAGGTCTTTTACGATGGTTTGGTCATGTGGAACGAATAAGTGATGAAAGAACGGCTAAAAGAAGTTTAAAATGCAAGTGTGCCTGGATGTAGAAGCCGCGGAAGGACACGATTGGCATAATCAAGTACAAGTACTTGAAAGTGGACATGTGTAAAGTCAGAATAATCGGCGTATGTGCATGAGAAGATGTATGAATGTAAAGGAAGCAATGAAAGTCTGTCAGGACAGAGTGGTATGGCGTTCTAAAATACTCCTCTCTGCCTATCCCTACAGGGAAATGGCGTGATGGTTAGTTAGTTAGTTAATATTATTTTCTGTAATTTAATAAAGTTTTTAAGCATAGAAATTTAAATAAATAATATAAGTATCTTTTCTTAGTGTAAATAGATAAAAGATAACTGTTACGCAAAGTATTTTAAAGAGTATTTCCGTTCTGTACGCTGATCACGCCCTGCCGAGCATTTCCGTAAAAACCTAATTCATAGTACGTCAGTGGACGCAGGCAATAAAGCACTTAGCTGTATTTTAGTCAAGTTTAATCATCAGATTATGTAATCTGATTGAAACATTCTTGCTCCATAATAGTGGATTAAAGAAAAAAAAGTGTTGTGATTTCGTATATTTTATTTCAAAGAAATATGATATACAGCTTTAATTGAAAACTGGTAAAATCAACATCGTATTTAGAGATGAATGTGTTATAAGACTTTTTAATCTGGAGCGTTGAAAAAAAATTTTTTTTTTCTTCTAACTAAAGTTTTCATAAGTATGGCAGATTAAGTAATATTGCTCAAATTCTTATCGAAACACGTTTTTCTATTTTGTTTTCTTAAACGATAGTATTAATTTAACTAAATAAATGATATTTGATAACAGTTTGCGAAAAAAAGTTTAAAAAAAATCAACTTCGTACTCAATTTTCTCTAAAAATAGATTCAAAAATAATTCATTTAAAAAAAAAAAAAACACGAAATCGACTAAACCATACACCGCGTAACAAAACTTGATGTACAAGCGCGAAAACAAATGAAATCTACGTCTTCGATTCGAGTCGATTTTGAAGAGTAATTTTTTTTTATTTGACCCTTAGTTTTCGATAAAAAATTGATCAAGAAGTTAATTTTTTTTTTATTGGTAAATTGTTACAAATTGTTATCAAAAATAATTTTATTTATTTAAATTAATACTTATCATAAAAAAATCAAAATTTAAAAAAAAGCATTTTCATAAGAATTCGTAGAATTTAATTTAATCTGCCAAACTCATGAAAGCTTTTATAAGAAGAAAAAAATATTTTTTTTCAAGCCAACATTCAAAAATCATATTACACCTTCGGCTCCAAATATGATATAGATTCACCGGTTTTCAAGTTGTACTGCGAAAAAAAATTGCTATCATTTGTGTTTAGTGAATTTATATTGGGTATAAATAATACCTATCAAATATTTGCACATAATTATTTAATACTGTTTTTTAAGAAAGGTGGGTTGTGTTTGAAAATAAGAATTAAGGGATAACAATCTTTTTTTATCTTTTGTGTTAAATTGCGAATCCACGTACACGATCAATGAATGGAAAAAATACAAAATGACGTAGATGCCTAGTGATGACGTATCTGTCACTAGGCACGGTAGTATTTTCCAAGTATGAAATGCCACTTCACTGAAATTCTTTTTCGAAGATACCTAGTGATTACACAATAATTCTTTGTGTAAACTCTATTCATAAATTGGCAACACTGTAGCTGTACGCTCAGTGTAAAATTACAGTAAATAGTGACTCAAGTTTCGTCTGTTTTTCAAAGAATAATATTTTATTTATTTATTTATTAACACATGGCATTTACATTTCATCAAAATAACATTTATTAAGTTTACATTACAATTACAATAATTACATTGCATCAAAAGTACATTTATTAAGTTACATTACAATTAATAAATTTGGGTATTAAGATGAATATAAACTACTTCAAGAACAAGTTGTAAAAAAGTTACAAGATACATATTATGTAAAAAAGTTAATAAAAAGGAAATCACAATTCGAGATTACTCCAAACAATATTGTCGAGCTTCCATAAATTGTCTTAACATTGATTCGCTTATAGTTTTGCAATATACGGGACAGTTTTCTGCGCAGTTTTTCTATGCAGTCTGATCTGTCGAAGTAATAAGAGATCTGGGAGTACTTTTCGATACCAAATTATCTTTCATTTACCACATCAATGCTGTCACTGATAGGGGTATGAGGATGTTGGGATATATTCTGAGAATCTCCAAAGATTTTAATAGCACGTCTACGCTCAAATTGCTATATACATCATTGGTACGTAGCCAGTTGGAGTACAACTCTTCTGTTTGGAATCCACGCTACGAGGTACATATAAAATCTATTGAACGTATTCAGCATAAATTTTTAAGATCACTCAATTTCAGGCTAGGCATCCCAGTCGAAGATCTTGACTATGATTTTTTATTGAAATATTTACAATTGCTGACATTAAAAGATAGGAGAACAATTAATGATTTATTGTTTTTGTTTAAAATTGAACACAACTTATTAGATTCCCCTGAACTTTTGTCTTTAATTAACTATCACGTCCCAACCAGAACTACAAGACAAAATATACCGTATCGCTGTGACAATATTCGAACTAACGCACAACAAAACTCTATTTTCAATAGAATCCAAACAGTCGGCAATCAATTTTCAAATTTGTCGAGTACTGAGATAGGATTACCAGCTTATAAACGATGTGTTTTGAATATGTTTTTAGATTGATGTGTGATAACATAATGATCGTGATTTGATTTCTTTTCTTTCAAAACTCTTACTATTTCCTTTACTATAAACAGGTATTTTTTTTTTTATTATATATTATTTTTATTTTATTTATATTATGTAGTATAACACAACTCGTAGTACAACCTGAAAACTGGTGGATCTACATCATTTTTGCAAAAGTCATATGTAATATGTAATATAATCTGAGTTGAAAAAATTTTTTTTTCTCATAAATTCTTTCATTACAGATAATATATTTCACTTTATTCAAATATATTATTGTGTATTTGTTTGAAGCATACTTCGATATGTTATTTATACCCATGTAAAAAAATAATTGTCACAATTTAGCACAACAGTACTATTCTCTATTTATATTTAATTTATGTATCGCTTTAATTAAAGTGTTTTTTTGTAAAAGGCATGCGCCGTAAATATATATAAATAAATAAATATAAATAAATATAATATCAGCAGTCTCTTCATATTTATTGCCTAATGAATGTAATCGTGGTATAGTCGAGTTACTGTGTTGATTAGATGTTAAACCAGGACAATGAAACAAGAACTTACACCTGGTATTTACGGAAGGCACTCTAAAATTAACCAATTCATTTTGACATTTTAACTTTTTCCATGAGAACATGGCAACACGCGTCCTGAAGTCAAACATAGAACAAATTGTCATATTAAGATTAAATGAATATGAACCATTGCCAGATGAAGGTAAATGTTCGAAGAGCTTAAGTTTAGTTAAAAAAGAGTAAATTATATTGTATAAATAAGTATTAAGTGTACTTAGTGTAAAAACATTATAAGCAGGTTCTTGTAAGTCTTGACTTCCTATTAGTATTTCCGGGAAATTTAGGCCATATACTATGCCTCCCGAGAGCCTTAACAATGCTTGCCTATTTTACAAGACATCAGGTTCTCGGCGTCCTGGTCGTCCACTGTTGACAATTCGTCGGCGGTTTGCGTCAGATCTGGACGTGGACTTGACTTGGGAGGATGCACGGGAGCTGGCGGCCGATCTCTTGGCCTGAAGGCAGTTTGTGGAATCCATATGCTCCACATAGGACACAGATATGGTATGATGATGATGATGATGATGAGCTTATAGCCTCAACTCAATTGTATTGTGTTCTTTTTGTAAGGATAGGATGGTCTTTGGATAGGTATTGTGATAAGGCAGGGGACGTATGAAATAGTGTCTGCCAGATAGGATGATAGTGTGAGAAATGCGTTTTGTCCCCTCCCCTCTTTTCCCTAATCCCCCCTCCATTGAGAGTTGACCGCGGATGCACGGGTGGATGTCTGGGATGGGGTGCCTGGCGAGGTAGTATGCCGGTCTCCACACGGGTGGTAGTAATTACTAATAAATAATGATCGGGTAGAAACTAACATACCATACTACTATCGGGGTAGAAACTAATATTAACAATGACAATTATAATACATAAGTGGAGACAGTGGTAGGGGCAATGAAAGCATTTGTTCGCGTACATAACAAAAATTCATCCGTATTTTATCACACTAACAATCTTAAAATCGCGTTTTAGCTTGTTGAAAAAATCGGTAGAGTTGGCTGGACTGAAAAAAGACTCAATAGCCTTTAAAACAGTCTAGGTAAGGGTGGGGCTTTCATGAGCTTATATTAATGAAATATTTAGAAAAAAAAGGATTATACAAGCTGTATGAAACTGAAAGTCGCATGAGACGATTCGGAATGGCGACTGATCGTACAAAATCCCTCTCCAAGTGTCGTATGCGACTTTCAGTCCAGCATAAGGTCAAAGAAGACACATTTTAATTTAAGATTTTCACAATTCTTTCACTAAGTCTAATAATATGGCAAGTGGCAAGCCACTGTAGTTTGTATGGGTCATTGCACTGAGGGATCGTCCCACCTCCACCCGCGACTGTTATAGAGTCCTTGGGGACTCTCTGTCAGTCACGCTATTTTATGCAGGACTTTAAATTCTTGCTGTTGCAAATGCATAAGCAAATTGCAGGGCCAAAGTTTCCAAGTGAAGTTAAGTCAAGAGGGCGACAGCATCGATCAAGTCAAAAGAAAATCATGATGCCGCCACCCTCACGATCCCTCAGTGTCTCCATATCGAAATTATCTTTTTTTTTTTTCTTTATTAATGCAAACATACAAAACAAGAATACAAATTAATACAGTCAACAAAATATGCCGTAAAAGCTCAAAACAATACAAAAGAACATAAGAAAAAAGGTGTATAAAAGGAAATGGTTGAAAAACATCGAGTACAAGTCACCCAAGGAAAGGATTCCGACAGCGGAGACAAAAGGGGGATCCCCGACTCAAAGCACCCCCGTAGGGAAAGGACGGCACAAAACATCGACTTCGCCTCTAACCCACCAAGGAGCAAGGCACAGAGACGGCAGCCCGAAGCAACATACCTTCATTGCATTGCACTCACATACATAACGATATTATCTAGGTATTATCGCACTCACATACATAACGATATTATCTAGGTATTATCGTATATACTGGACTGAAGTGGGGCGATCCCCCTTTCGTTCTTTACTCGCGACCGCCACTGTCGCTTCCGTGCCAATCTGTCACTTTAATTTGTATGACCTCTTTCATTGATTGTCAAAATTAGTCAGTTGCGGCTCAGTGCCACGCAAAATACACCTTGAAATGTACAATAGGATTGCGGCAATTTGCATGCATTTTTCTGTAATACTAGGTACCTACTGCTACTATTGACAATTCGCCGGCAGTTTGCGTCAGAGCTGCGGGACGCGGACTTGACTTGGGAGGTTGCACGGGAGCTTGGCCTGGAGGCGGTTTGTGGATTCCATGTGCTCCACATAGGGAGCGGATATGGTATGATGATAATGATGACTACTGCTACTAATCTACTTTGTCACTTTGTCCACACTCAATGGTGCATAGCGCACTGCATTGGTACACCAAGTGCAGTGAAACTTGACAATTTGTTACATGAGGCGAGATGATCTGTCTTACGCTTCAGTCCCAGTCCAATGTTACTAAGTAAAACCTTATATATAACAGGTCATAAGCCCTGTAAAAAGCTTGTACATCCACGTTCTCGAAATTGACAAATGCTTCTACAAGTTTTTTGAGATGTCGTTAGTAAAAATTAAGTCCTTTCGTTCATTTTTGGCTTCTCTGGTCAAATTTGGCAAAGAAATTAGGCGAAATCGATTCACAGCGTTCCAATATGTACATTTTTTATAAAAGTCAAATATATTCTAACTTCCTATGCGAGAGTTCTGGCGCCATTGTACAAACCAATGTCTAGACCCTGGATCTAGAATAAAGCGAACTTTATAGATACAAACATGCTTCTGGTATATATACTTAATACGCTTTGTATATATACTTAAATCATGTTAAAAAATCATTATTCTAGTGCTAAATTTCAATGAGAAAATCTAGGATTACGATCGTATGGAGGAACAGCGGCGGGTCACTTATTCGTTTTAGATAATTTATTGAAGTTATTGGAGGCTCGCCATATAATCATACCCATACATTTTTGCAAATGGCTATCAAATATAATTTATTTAGTCAAATTAATAGTAGTTTCATTAATAAAATAAAAAACGCATTTTACCACTAAATTTGTGCAATTTCACTTAACTGAGGTACTATAAAAATATTCTTTTTTTTTTCACATTAAAAAATCATATTCACACAAATTCGACTCCAAATATTGATGAATAAATAGTACCAATTATTCGGGTGTAATACGAGTTTTGTTACTCCATGGTATAGATAAAACACATTAATAATAATAAATTTATTCTATTCATATTCACCATGATATCCATCTACTAAGAATAATTTTATTAATGAATTCGTTAATATTAATTGTTCAATGATAATTATAGTTTCGGAAAATTACTTTAGTGGAGTCGGAACCTTGGAACCGTTGCTTCCTATTTTAGTTTAAAAAATTTATTATTATCAATTGAACCCACAGAATATTCCGCGAGCTTTTTAAATAAATTCTTTAAAAAAGTTATTACTGAGGGGGCCTTCTCTGGCCCAGGGGAAGTAGGGCAGGCCCTGGAATTTAGCAATCAGGGGGCCATGCTAGTGCTCAAAATATATGACCTTATAGAATAATAAAAAAATCTGTTATTAATTTTTTGGTCAAGTAAAAGACTCTAATTATCGATTTTACGATAGTTATAGCCATGGTCATTTGGAGGCGTTTGGTGATGTGAGGCGAATGAGTTGCTAAAATAAGTTCAAATGCAAGTTGTGCCTGGCCTGGATGTATGAAGCCGCGAAGGCCGAGAAAGACATGGCTTGACCAAGTACGTCAAGTACTTGAAAGGGGTCATGTGAAAAGTCGGAATAATCGGCGTAGGTGCACGAGAAGATGTATGAATGTAGAGGAAAGCAAAGGAAGTCTGTCAGGACGAAGAGTGGTATGGCGTTCTATCCTCTCTGCCTAAACCCTACGGGGAAATGGCGTGATATGGTTTAGTTAGTTAGTTAGTTAGTGTTTATTTACAGGATGTACATACGTACAATAAAATATCATCAATGATTTTTGTGATGTTTCAAATATAATGCGTACACGTGTAGTTAATGACCTCGACCGCTATGGTCCTATTGATGGTTGGTTTATACGTTGTCCGCTAACAGCGCAGCGTTTCGCGCAGTATCTTATTTATGAGCCACTAAATTAAATGTATAAAAAATAAGTAACACTTCATTTTTTTGTTTTATTTCGATTTTAAAAAGGGTAAAATTTCCAGGCGGGGCCTTGTAAAATTTTTGTGTCTGAAAGCGGGGCCACTAGACGGATCAAATGATTTTTGGGAACCTATAGTGCGAAAGGCTCCTGATCTCTCTGGAGGCCAATACACGAAACGTGTGACGTATATGTCTAGTGATGACGTTAATGCATATTGATGACGCGGCGAGTGACGTAGAGGGTAACTAGACACCTAGACACGGTAGTATTTTTCAAGCATGGAATGTAACTTCTCTGAAATTCTTATTCGAAGATATTTAGCGTGTCTTTTGACAGACTGTACAGTTTTCTGAACAAGAAAGTGTGCATATGTGCGTAGATTTTCACGGTCGTTGATGATTCTATGTGTGTTGTTTTTTTAGGATTATCCGTGCTTATGTTTTTTCTCCTGTCCGACTTTTCGGCCACCGTTGCAGGCGCCATCTTCAGGGTGAAGTATTAGTACTAGTAGGGTAAGTAGGGAGAGGAGAAAAAACATAACACGGATAATCCCAAAAAACAACACATATAAAAGAAAGTGTACAGTTTTCGGTCCCGTATAAAGTTACATATTGTGGTTTGTGGCGCACTGCGGTTGTGGCGCTAGTTAATATACAGACATTACTGGGTACAATACATAGTGAGTTAGTAGTTATGCTATGCCGACTATTACATGCATAGTAAACCCCCTCCACCCGCTTTGTAGGTAGTGATGTATGGGGATACGCGCAAGATAACCCCCAGGATCCTCCTAATTCCGTGGCGGCACGGGGGTGTGCGACCCCCCCAGACTGTCTAGGAATTCCGGAAGAGTTGTACAAGTTATGTTGGACGAATTCAGTTCATATTTTGTATTCAGCTAGTTATTTCTTTTTTATCATACACATATATGCGAAGATGCGAGAGTGTTGGGCGATGACAGGGTCTCCTGGAGGGATCTATTAATGCACATATGCTCCACATAGGAGTGATCGTGGCAAAAGAAGGAAAAGAAATGTGTTAAAGATATACATACGATACACTGTGTAACAAAACTTGATGTGTACAAGCGGGAAACCAGTGAATCTACTTCATATTTGAGATAGATTTTATTGATTTTTTTTTTATTGATACCCCAACAGAGACAGAGAAACTCGGGAAGCGAATGTGGGTTATCTAAGCGTTTACAGGGCTTATGACCTGTCATTGGCTGGGTTAAGTAGCCACTTGATGTACTACAACATTCCTCATTCCGCCCATCATCTGATAACCATATATATGACAAATTTTGGAACTGATATATATTGAACTCGTCTACGTCATTCCGCATTACCGAAATTTTCTATGCTGGTGTCATCTGTTGAGAAGATTGTTTTTTTTTAAAATTTGAACCACAGTTTTCGAGAAAATTGAGCACGAATTTTTTTTTCTTTCGAAAAATTTTGGCTTTTTGTTATCAAATATAATTTATTTATTCAAATTTATACTATCCATAAAGAAAACAAAATAAAAAGCCGCATTTTAATAAGAATTTGTCCAATTTTTCCTTAGATCTGTGGTACTTTTATGAATGCTTTTACGAGATTAAAAAAAAAAATTTTCAAGCTCAAGATCAAAAGTCGTAGGACAGATTCGGAATCCAAATATGATGGTCGAGTCACCCAGTTTTCGGGTTGTACTACGAGTTTTTACAGGAACTTTAAAAACCCAATAGACTTGCTACTGTTTTACGAGTGAGTCTTGTGTACGTAAGTATTAATTACATTATCGACAAAGTGAAGTAAGGGCTTTAACGATGTTTTGGTCATGTCCACATGAATTAATGAATCCAGAGAATGAATTTTGAAAGAACGGCTAAATGATGTTATGATGCAAGTTCACCTGAGTGTAGAAGTTGGCTGACAAAGACATGGCATGATCAAGTACAAATACTCGGGCGTGCATGCGAATGTGGAAGAAGTGAAAGAGTTCCAGGACAGAGTGGTATGGCGTTCTATCCTCTCTGCCTACCTTTGCGGTGAAATAGTGTAATTGATATTTTTTATTAATAAACCAAAGCCAAAGGTGGAGTCTAAAAATTATATTTGAAAAATGTTTTCAATAAAAAACAAAAAAATTAAAAAATATATATGAAACGCGAATGGGGCCGGTTGCGGCCTTTCTTCCGTAAAAACATAGTCCCAAGCTTTCTCCCTGGAATTAAGCACTGAGGCAATGATTTTTTCCCACATTTTGTATATTATCCACACAGCAACCCTTGGTATTTACTGTCATCCGGCGAAGGCGTTTCGGCTGGCTAGGCCATATGCCTTAACAACTTTGCTTGCCTATTTTACAAGGCATCAGGTTCTCGGCGTCCTGGACGTCCACTGTCGACAATACGCCGGCAGTTTGCGTCAGAGCTGCGGGACGTGGACTTGATGGGAGGATGCACGGAAGCTGGCGGCCGATCGGCCTGGAGGCAGTTGGCGTGATCCATATGCTCCACATAGGGAGCGGATATGGTATGATGATGATGATGTATTATCCAATTTTTAAATTATTTATAATGTATCACATTTATAAAATAAATAATTATTATTAACAATTAGACGATACAAACAAACTTCTGTTGGATATCTTAAATGTGGATTAGAATAAGGATAACTACCAATGCCATACTTTCTTTTATCTCACGGCTTTTCCTAAATATTAGATTAATTTATCACCTATCTTGGCGCGTGTATTGTTGAATACCACTCCGTTATTCTAAGAAATTGCTTAACGTGCTACGCGCCTGTTGTCAGGCAATCTGCTGAGCGTACTAACATCGCACCATGATAAATGATAATATGATATTATAATTTATTATTTATTATTATGTATGCTTACTGATGTGCCGGCACTGAGAACATTTCACATTAGGGTGACATGGAGTAACAAAACTTGTAGTACAACCCGTAAACTGGTGAATCTACATCATATTTAGAGTCGAATGTGTAATATGACTTAATCTAAGCTTGAAAAAAAAGATTTTGTCCTTCTCATCAGAGCTTTCATTAGTAGGTACCTCAGATTAAGTGAAATTTGACTAAATAAATTATATTTGATAGCAATTTGAAAAAAAATCATCTTCCTCCTCAATTTCCTCGAAAACCATGGGTCAAATAAGATTTTTAAAATCTACAAAATCGACTCCACATATGACGTAGATTCACTGGTTTCCCGCTTGTACATCGAGTTTTGTTTGTTTGTTTGTTTTGTACATTTTTATTTAGCTATAAAAAAAAATTCTTACAGCTAAAATATTACATAAATGAACAACATTTTGAATGAATACAAATACTTGTAGACAAATTACTGGATTATACCCATGCTGGGCTGATATCAGATATTATTGATATCTCAACAGAGACAGAGAAGCTCTGGAAACGAAATGTGGGTTATCTAGGCGTTTACAGGGCTTATCACCTGTCATTGGCTGGGTTAAGTGGCCACTTGACGTAATTACAACATTCCCCATTCCGCCTGTCATCTGACATCTGACAACCATGTATGACAAATTTTTGAAACTTGTATATATCTTAGGTGTAAAGAACTATCCGCTTGCGAGTTGTTATTTCGACAGATTTTCGAATTACTGACATCTATTGAGAATAAGTATTTTTTTTGGGCGATCTACATTATTGGTGTAAGTAAGGTTCGAATACCCACATTTGTTTCCAGAGCTTCTCTGTCTCTGTTGAGATATCAATAATATCTATTACATAAATATTTATTATAGCATTAGTATTTTACTGAGCTTGCTTCTGAATTCATTTAATCCGTTTATTTGTTTGACGGTCTCCGAATAGCATGTATAGCATGTATAGCATCATTTTCATATAAAAATACCTCAAGGGTGCTTAAAAAAGCCAAATTAACCTGCATTTTAACATTTAAACTACATAAGTGAAGGGTGGGTAGTAAAGATTTGTCGTTTTGCTTTATAATTTTATAAGCCGAGGCTTGAGTCAAGTCCCCTTTACGTAGTTTAGCCACCCTGTTCCCAGGTTAATTAGCATTTACAAGCACTTCAGCTCGTTTGTCGACTTTTACTCAAATTAGATAAAGTCATGGGGTGGCTCTAGTTTATCGTCGAGATTGTCGAGGACGAGAACGGGTGAGAAATATTAATACAGGGAATCGAGTCTGAATCTCGTGCGTTCTCGATGGAAAAAAACCCACAGTTGTGAAACTGAAATAAGGTTTTTAATCTGTCGTGAGAAATTAATTTAAAAAAACCTTTTTTGTACGTTAAAAAAAAATTAATTTGTATTGGCTTTTCAATTTCTACAGTTTTTATTTTATTTTATTTCTATGCTAATTAATTTATCATATAGGTTAATTAAAAAAACCTTTTTTGACCACAAAGTACGTTAAAACAAATTGAATTTGTATTGGCTTTTCAATTTCAACAGTTTTTATTTTATTTTATTTCTATGCTAATTAATTTATCATATGGGTATATTTATAAAGTTCTACTACATTAATTATGGCTTTTGAGGCCATTAGAGATTTTATTGTTTTCAAAATTGAATTTCAAAGCTATTAAGACACTTTTATGTGTAAATTATATCTAGTAATTTTATGATAAGAATATTATTTTTCTGTAGGTAGTAGAATATTTCAGGTAGAATATTCCGTAGGTTTTTAATGTTTTCTAAAATTATTTGTAACTGTTGGTTTCCTCTTGATAAAAAAGGGAAATAATTAGTGTAAAGGTAGAATCATTCTTACTATAAAGACCATAACAATAACATAATTTACGTCATTTTTTATTTTGTATATTATAATTTATTTTCCTTCTTCTCCTTCCGGTATAAAGATACCAATATCTTGTATTCTTTTTTTTAACTATCTTGTTTACAATATCTGGTATTTTTCCATTTTTACATGACTTTATTTTTCTCTTTTGTCACGTGCATACTGTTTGACTTTCACAGTATACCCACAAACAGGCTATGCCTTGGTGGGATTTTTGTTTATTTATTTTAATGTAAATGTGTTTTTATTGTATTACTTTGTAAAAAAACATTTTTCTTTGAAAAAATTTTTTTTTTTTAAATTAATTATAAAAAATTTGTAATAATTATGTAAATTTATATAGAACAAAATAAAAAATATTTCCTAGGGAATTACGAAAACCGATTTTTCAAAAGGATTTTTTTTAAATATAAGAAATTGAAAAACAACTAATTATCTTCGTTTTCCATTAAAAAAAATTAAGTCCGTTAATTTTAAGACCACGGCTTTTGTTCCCCGCTAATACAAATTGGTTTGTCTAGTACCTAGTATTCGGACACTCAAAATGTTATTTGTAATAAATCAATAATTAAATTTGAATACTTGTTTGTTCGCAGCTGCACTCAGAGTACCGCAGCACCTACAGATGGCACGAGTACCGGGGGGCCAAGCCCGCGCCGGGCGCCGCCCCCCCCGCGGGGGAGGAGCCCGTGGTCAGGAAGGCCCCCCTGCCCCAGCCGGCGGCCGCCAACGGGCCCAGAGGTGACTATCTATTTATTTACTATTAATTCATATGTAGTTGATCACGGTATTCCCTACGCCAGGTAAGCCCAACATATAGGTATACATAAGCCGAGACGGTGGTAGGGGTACAATGAAAGCATTTGTTCGCGTACATAATCGTAAATTCATCCGTATTTTTATCACACTAACAATCTTAAAATCGCGGTTTAGCTTGTTGAAAAAATCGGTAGAGTTGGCTGGACTGAAAAAAGACTCAATAGTCTTTAAAGCAGTCTAGGGAAAGGGTGGGGCTTTCATTGTATTCATAATGTAGTATTGATTTCCTAAAAATATAAGTCATTTATATTGCATGAAGTAGCCACTCAAAGCATTAGCTTTGTAAACGTTTAGATAATTCATATTCGTTTCCAGAGCTCCTCTGTTAAGACGATTGTCACCTGGTAGCGCATCCTCTTGACAAATCGATTTTTGTTGCAGCTCCCAGCATCGAACCCGCGATGCCTCGCAGGAAAAAGTACCCCGGACTTGCCTACAAGACGAATGAGATATTCGACGGCCAGCAGCGCTGGCCTGCCGTCCGGCGGAAGGGAGGGATCCACAACCCTTGACAGGGCGAGGGTAAATAACTCCAATTATTTATTTCATTATTAAATACGAAGACCTGTCACCAGCCAGCTCTCTCGCCTCCTCCCACGTCAGGCCCGCATCCATCAGCTCCGCCGAATACATCCGTAGGATGGTCATCGACGGTCTGCCAGGACGGCGGGATCCTGCAGGCGTAAAGAAGAGGCAGCTCGGGTTCAGACTCTCCCGAGGCATCCGGAGTACATGCCCAAGCCAGGTCCATCGCCGCATCTTCACGACTCCAGTTATTGGAGGTTTGCTGCGTCCGTTCCCTAACTTCAGCGTTGATTATGAAGTCAAACCATCTCGCTGGTGGATGATTCTCGATTCATAGCATATAAATATACAAAATCAAAAATGTTACCTGGTGTGGATATTCGCTAATAAGCGGAATGGGGAATGTTGTAGTACCTACATAAAGGGCCACTTAACCCAGCCAATGACAGGTCATAAGCCCTGTAAACGCTCGAATATCCACATTCCTGAATTTGGAAAAAATTCTACCTCATCTCTGTAGGGATATAAAATAAAAAAATATATACCTACTCCCGTCTTGGGATAAAATCCAGATTTGTGTACAAGTATTTGAACACAAATCTGTAGAAATAAAAATGTTGTAGACCTATTTTATTTTGTGCAACATTTGTTTATTATGAAATTGTGATTAAATTAGTTAATTTTTTGTTTCTAGTCCATGGAGCGCACAAAGTACTTGGCGAACAACAGGGACCGCAGGAGCAAATCAGAGGGGCCCAGGAACGCCCAGACAGGACCCAGGAACTGGACAGACACGGTGGAGGAAAAGGTAAACAAAACTTTATACAACATTTTGAATGTGTACAAATACTTGTAGACAAATTGCTGGATTATACCCGTGCTGGGCTAATATCAAATATTATTGGTATCCCAACAGAGACAGAGGAACTCTGGAAACCCTGCAAAAAAGGTTGGTTGCCAATAATGCTTAGCAATTTTCTCAACAGATGTCACCAGTGAGAAAATCTCTAAATAATGTGGAACGACGAATAAGAGTTCAATATTCGAAATTTCGAAAAAAAACAAGTTTCGAAATTTGTCATATTTGGTTATCAGACGATGGCGGAATGGGGAATGTTGTAATACATCAAGTGGCTACTTACCTAACCCAGCCAATAACAGGTCATAAGTCCTGTAAAACCCCTAGATTATCTACATTCGTTTCCAGAGTTTCTCTGTCTCTGTTGGGATATCAAAAAAACTTTTTTCATTCATTCACCATTTTACTATTATTTCATTTATTCATTCATACGTTCCTCCCTATACTATATTAATAATTCGTTTGTTCCTTATTATTATTATTATTTTGAATTATTTTTGCCGGCGCCATTTTTATATCAATACGCGGTGTAACAAAACTCGATGTACAAGCGGGAAACCAGTGAATCTACGTCATATTTTGGAGTCGATTTAGTAGATTTTTTTTTTAAATTTGACTCCTTGTTTTGGAGAAAAATCAGTAAGAAGATTTTTTTTGAGAATTTTTCGCAAATTGTTATCAAATATAATTTAATTTTTTATTTTATTACGGAACAATAACAGACAAAAGGATACTTAATATAATACAAAAAAGATAAAAATATACATAGGTAGACCAATTGCCCTAAAATTGTTCACATCATGCTTAATCAAATAACTAAAACATAATGTTGATGAAAATGTGACATACACACAATGCTTAAGTAAATATAACACACATATAAAAGCTAGAGTGATCACAAATATCTCAAGGACAACCTTCCCATCTACTGAGCTTCCGAAGATGTCCCATCTGTACCTTCAGTGCTGTCCCTGTGTAATTTGTATTGTATTATGTAAAAATATATATGTAAAAAGCATTGTACTCTCTGCACATACGAGAGAGAGGATTGTAATTTATGCAGTAATAAATTAATACTAGCAAAAAGCGAATTTTTAACAAGAATTCTTGCAAAAAATAGCTTAGATCAAAAATCATATTACACATTCGACTCCAAATATGATGTAGATTCACCAGTTTTTCGGGTTGTTATACGAGTTTGGTTAATTCACATATATCTCAGGCAACATAAGGCCCAAAAATCCGGCATAATAACTCAGAAAAGCATTATTTATTTATTTACTTATATTTTTCAACTTACACAAAATATTAAAATATCAAGTTTTAACTTTTAGTTCACGACAAAACCACTACAAGCGTTCTTCCAAACTCTGTTGCACTATAGTGTAGCTGCCAAATCACAGTAACTTTATATTATGTAAAATAAATATACATATTATATAATATGTTTCTGGCACTTTACGATTCTGGATATAATGAAATTGGCTCCGATTCTACATCAGATATATTATATAAAGAACAAAATGTTATTTGTAAAACACCATATTGTGCCATGCGAGTATTTTTCTAACACAGAATGTCCTATTTTCTGCGCGAATTATTCAGAATTTCCATTCGGATTATTTGATATGAGTGTGAAAATAAAATCAATCTCAACAAGTAAGGACTTGCGTATACTGTTGAACAAAAAACTTGGTACATGTAAGAAAAAAATCTTAATTTAGTTAACAACATTTTGAACGTGTACAAATACTTGTAGAAAAAATACTGGATTATACCCATGCTGGGCTGATATCAGATATTATTGATATCCCAAATTTGTCATATATGGTTATCAGATGATGGGTGGAATGGGGAATGTTGTAATACATCAAGTGGCTACTCACCTAATCCAGCCAATGAGAGGTCATAAGCCCTGTAAACGCCTAGATAATCCACATTCGTTTCCAGAGTTTCTCTGTCTCTGTTAGGATATCAATAATATCTTAATTTAGTGACTGATGAATATTGATTTATAATACACTTAGATCTGCCTTGCAGAGCAAATTATTTAGAAAAAGTAATGACACACAGATTCCGCACCTTTATTCTTACCAATATACTTACACGGGTCGACCTAACAGAGCCCTTCGACTGCCGGCAAGCATCCGCCCACAAACCGCAAAAGGTATGGGCTATATATATAGGGTTACAGTAACAGTCTACAATACTAACCCGTTTCTTACGAGGAGCGTTCATGAATTTTACCATGCATCTAAAATGACTTTTTTTTCTTGTGTGGCGTGCTGTTTGCTATTATTTAAGAAGAAAACTTTCTATGAATAATAATTATTTTAGGCTACGTAAACAAAATATAAATAAACACTTACATGTGGAAAGTTACACCATCTTATTTTAAATTTTATCCTTACGGTTTATACACGGTTTCACTACACAGAAAGGCATTTCGGAATGTTTTCTGAACGTCCGACTCGGCCGGCGGTTAAAGAAATACTGAATACGCGTCTGGCGGAGTTGGAGGTTTTGGCGGAGGTTTTTTTGGGTTCAGTTCAAATCTAAATGTATTAATAAATCAATACTGATGAATGAAGGCGCGCTCAAGGCGCGCAGCAGGCGCGCCGGAAGCCGGCGGAAGGTGGTACAGTACAAGACACAGGGTACTACACACAGTAGGTAATGTGACACGGTGGCGTGCGCGGGCGGCTTCCAGAACAGGGAGTAAGAGCGCCTCCATGGCGCGCTCAAGGCGGCGCAGCAGGCGCGCCGGCGGAAGCCGGCGGAAGGTTGGTACGCACAGTACAAGACACAGGGTACTAGAACACAGTAGGTAATGTGACAGGCGCGCCGGAAGGCGTGCAAGCGTAGGTAATGCGGCGCGGGCTTCCAGAACAGGGAGTAAGAGCGCCTCCATGGGCGCGCTCAAGGCGGCGCAGCAGGCGCGCCGGAAGCCGGCGGAAGGTTGGTAACAGTACAAGACACAGGGTACTACACACAGTAGGTAATGTGACACGGTGGCGTGCGCGGGCGGCTTCCAGAACAGGGAGTAAGAGCGCCTCCATGGGCGCGCTCAAGGCGGCGCAGCAGGCGCGCCGGAAGCCGGCGGAAGGTTGGTACAGTACAAGACACAGGGTACTACACACAGTAGGTAATGTGACACGGTGGCGTGCGCGGGCGGCTTCCAGAACAGGGAGTAAGAGCGCCTCCATGGGCGCGCTCAAGGCGGCGCAGCAGGCGCGCCGGAAGCCGGCGGAAGGTGGTACAGTACAAGACACAGGGTACTACTACACACAGTAGTAATGTGACACGGTGGCGTGCGCGGGCGGCTTCCAGAACAGGGAGTAAGAGCGCCTCCATGGGCGCGCTCAAGGCGGCGCAGCAGGCGCGCGGAAGCCGGCGGAAGGTTGGTACAGTACAAGACACAGGGTACTACACACAGTAGGTAATGTGACACGGTGGCGTGCGCGGGCGGCTTCCAGAACAGGGAGTAAGAGCGCCTCCATGGGCGCGCTCAAGGCGGCGCAGCAGGCGCGCCGGAAGCCGGCGGAAGGTTGGTACAGTACAAGACACAGGGTACTACACACAGTAGGTAATGTGACACGGTGGCGTGCGCGGGCGGCTTCCAGAACAGGGAGTAAGAGCGCCTCCATGGGCGCGCTCAAGGCGCGCAGCAGGCGCGCCGGAAGCGGCGGAAGGTTGGTACAGTACAAGACACAGGGTACTACACGCAGTAGGTAATGTGACACGGTGGCGTGCGCGGGCGGCTTCCAGAACAGGGAGCAAGAGCGCCACTCCATGGGCCTCAAGACGGCGCAGCAGGCGCGCCGGAAGCCGGCGGAAGGTTGGTACAGTACAAGACACAGGGTACTACACGCAGTAGGTAATGTGACACGGTGGCGTGGGCCGGCGGCTTCCAGGACTGAGGGACAAGAGCGCCTCCATGGGGCGCAATCAAGGCCGAAAGCTTGGCGGGAGGTTGGTGTAAGGTGACATGGTAGCGGTGGCGGGCGGTTTCCAGGACTGAGGGACAAGAGCGCCTCTATGGGCACCTTCAAGGCGGCGCAGCAGGCGCGCCGGAAGCTTGGCGGGAGGTGGGTGTAAGGTGACATGGTAGCGGTGGCGGGCGGTTTCCAGGACTGAGGACAAGAGCGCCTCTAGGGGCACCTCAAGACGGCGCAGCAGGCGCGCCGGAAGCTTGGCGGGAGGTTGGTGTAAGGTGACATGGTAGCGGTGGCGGGCGGTTTCCAGGACTGAGGGACAAGAGCGCCTCTATGGGCACCTTCAAGACGGCGCAGCAGGCGCGCCGGAAGCCGGTGGAAGGTTCGTACAACACAAGACACCACTACACGCAGTATGTGAGGTGTGTAGTAGAATATTTTCCTCTATGTGCAGCTAAAGAGTCCCCCAGGACTCTACACGCAGCGTTGCAGCCGCGTAAGAATGCCTCCTAGGCGGCTACTAATACTGTGCATGTTCTGTAATTCTATAATTAACGATAAACAGAGAAGATATACGAGTAAATACAAGCATTTTTAATTTTATTTATAATATTTTATATTTTTTAAATTACCAAACAAATAAATCTAGTTGCTATAATATATTTAGCGGAATGTGGAATACAGAAAAATAAGATTCTTTAAAATTCAGAGTAATCTATTTTGTTCAGAATTTCGAAGGTGATAGATACGAGATCCTTAAAAGTAATGGTAAATTTAAATGACTCTTAAATTATTTATATTTTATTTCGGGATATTTTTTGCAGACCAAATAAAAATTTCATACATCTTAAACACTTTTTTTTTCCAGGTGCCCCTCCAGAGTTGGAGCCACTGATGAACCACGCTGATGATGATGACAGGAAGAAGTACATCGAGGACTTCCTAAGGGAGGGAGAGCCACCAGCTCCAAGGTCAGTACTCCACACTCCACACTCCGAACAATCCATTAATCATATCTCTATCGTGGGCGGCCTTAAGAATATAACTGCAAAAAGCTAATTTTTTATTACTCACGCAAAAACGCAGAACAATTCGCAAAAGGAATGGTCTATGTATATTTCATTATTGATTGTTTAGGCATGTGCGTTTTTGTGATGGTCTAGTGGTAGATTCGGGGATTCCGGATTAGAATCTTTAGGTTCGATTCCCACTCCAGCACAACTAACTTATTTTCCGCCTTTTGGCACAGTTATTTCCACTATTTTGAAAGCAGAATCCAAAATTGAAATATCGTTTTTTTTTTCTATTAAAAATAGTTTTTGGTTGTCTGTTAAGTCGGTTTACGGACGATAATTTTTACGTGATAACGTCATAAGAAAACATTGATGAAAAATAGCATACTTTTATAAATTGAATTGAATTATTATTACTGAATTATCATTATTTTGTATAATACAAAGCAGGAGTTAATTGAAAATTACATTTTTTTTTTCCATAAATTGTCATTTTTTTGTCACTCGTTAATTCAAATATTTGTTTACTTAAATTATACAAATTAATTACAAGTAACAATGTGCTATAAACAATTTATGGATTATTCGCCGATGGAGTGGAAGAGAGATAGATGCTTGACAAACCAAACGCTTAGGCCGGTCGCGCCTCTCTATCGCTTGTTCCGCGCTCTCGCTTGCACACTCGGCTCAGGCGGAACGTGACAATGAGTCATGCTCTTTCGTGTGTGCAGCCAGCGTTGATCGATTTATTAGACTTTATCACGTCAAAAAATTACATGATTTCATTCAAATTACTGACTCATTCCTTTCTATGTATCTATAATACTATAGTAACTAATTAATTTTGTGAATTTCACGTCCATTGCGAGTTGTTCTGCATTTTGAGTGAACGCCACGATAAGTATACACTGACCCTTAAGAGCACACCCGTGAGCACACACGTGACTCGCGGCCGCTTTCCCATACAAACGTATTCCTAGATTTTCTCCCTGAAATTAACATTAGAGCAATGATTTTTTCACACATTTTAGATATCGACCAGCTCAAGCACAGATAACTATCGACGTAGTTAAAAGCGTGCTATTCACGTGCTATTGCTAACGATTTGAGCGATCACAGTGACATTCGTTCGATACCGTGGTATCGATAGCCGAACATAGCCGATCTGAGCCGAGCGGGGCCGATGCAAGCTATAACGCGGCCTTACGTCAAACGTCAAATCATCGCGCTTGGCTGATTTTTTATTATTTCGACTGCTTTTCTCAATATTTGGCTTGCCGAAAACCGACTAAATTATAATAAAGATTGAATGAAGATTTGTGCGAATAAGATATATCTCGGGAAATGGCTCGCGACTAGTATGCGCTCGTTTAATAATCCCGATCGATAACTTTTAACGCGTGTTCCATTGTGATCGCGAAAACGTTAAACATCCATGGGTAAGAAATCGTTATCACGTCGCTTATTACCGAATCGGTACTGATCTGTGATCGAGCAACAGATGCGCGTTTGTATCGTCTTATTTTTTAAAATCATATATTTATCTCATTTACCCAATAAAATATGAAAAAAATATGACTATGCAAACACGCATCTAGTCAATATCTAAAATGTGTGAAAAAAATCAAATATTTCAATTTCGGGCTTAATTTTTAAATAGTGGTGGAGTGGGTGATTCGAACCTAGTTCCTTATTCCGAGTCTGCGACTCTAGAGACTGTACCACATCCTGGTTTATATGCCAGGACATATTTTCAAATAAACAAAAGCAGCTCATATTTTTATTTAGCGGTAATTTTTTTATTTGATGAGGTTCTTGAAATATTTTAGTACCTGAGAGTCAGAAACATTTCAGGAGACACATTTTAATTAATTTATTTATGGCCCAGTCCCCAGTTTGCAGCATTTCTTCAATTAATTTTATATCACTAAAGTGTCAAAATTAAATGAGTTAGAGAAATATAGGAAACTGCGGCTAAAAATCACTAAAATGGGTCTCCGAAAATTGGTGATTTTAAAACTGTGTATTTTTGGCACTCAAGTTTGAATAAAAATTAAAGTTTGAATAATGATTTGTAAACGAAAATTTTCTTTGAATGCAGAAAAATAAAACAAAAAATCACAATATCATCGGTGCAATTAGTTTATAAATCGGATAATTAATAACGGAGATATAATAATTTAAAATTTTATTTTTATCGGTGACGACACCGATCGTATTTAGTATAAAGCCTATAAATGATTGTATCTCGCTTATTAATTATCCAATTTACAAACGGATTGCACTGATAGTTTTGTAATTTTTTGTTTTATTTTTCTGCATTCACAGATTTTTTTTTGTTTACAAGCGCATTCTGAAGAAATAAGTATTGAACAAATCAAGAATGATGTGACAAACCCGTACCTACATTGCTTTGCTTTTTCAACTTTTGCTTCTAATATCACATAAAGCTATGTTTACACAAAGACTATGCAATCGCACTGCCTAATATTTTGCCGCCAATCTGTAATGTAAACACTTAAAAAATTTTACTTCTACTTATTCTTTTAATAAGCAAATGTTTTTTATAAATGAGAAAAATATACAGGTTATCAAAGTATATAATATATTGAATTCTTAGAAATCCAAATAAAACAATTTTTCTTTTTAGTAAGGTAAGTTATAGAAGATAGACAATTTATTAGTTTTGCTCTTATTAATTTTTAATTGCGTTATATGCGTATTTAAAGGTAGAAAAAATTAAATGCTTGTATCAAATTCTTCACCCAGTTTCGCATGTCTGTAGCTAGATCACAGATCACTATCGACGCGGTAATAACCGACGTGATAACGATTTCTTACCATGGATGTTTAACGTTTTCGCGATCACAATGGAACACGCGTTAAAAGTTATCGATCGGGATATTTTTTAATATGCCACATTTTAACCTGATGCTTGGCAACACCTAATATTAAATGTCAAAATTCAAAATATTTACGTTTTTTCAAGACGTTCTACGCACTTTTTTTCTCCTCAAATGCGTAGAAAACGAGCGCATCAAGTCGCGAGCCATTTCCCGAGATTGAATAACGTACGAAATTCAACTTCGCTCATTTCAAGAGGATTGGTTGAATCTCGCACATATCTTCTTTCAATATTTCTCGAGTGCCGTATTGCATTTAGCCGGCGATCGGCAAGCCAAATATTGAGAAAAGCAGTCGACAGAATAAACAATCCGACACGCGCGTTGACTTTCTTGATTTTTGCGTTTGACGTTTAGCCACGATATTTATTGTACCTTTCATCTATGGTAACGCGACCGTGGTATGAACGTGGTAAGAACGTATGTTCATTGTGATCGGTCAAATGGTTAGCGTTAGCACGTGGTTAGCACGTTTTTAACTACGTCGATAGTTATCTGTGATTGAGCTCCTGGCTGAGACTTTGAACAATAAAGTTTTTGTATATAATTCTGCTTTAATTTGATACTGAAAACGGCATTTTAAACAATGCATGTGTATGGTAAACAGTCATTTCCTTTCTTGTAAACTTCTTTAGCAAAATGTACCAAATGAAACCAACATTTAAGTTGGTACAATTTAAATGCTTGATTATTGATTGAATAAATGATTTCTGTTTCATATGAAAGGAAATGATACCAAATCAAATCATTTCGATAAATTAACATGATATTTCATTGCTCTTTAGAAACGAATAAAAAGCAAAAAAGAAGAGAAAAGTCTAAGTTTCTTTTTGGTGAATCTCCCCAAGAAAAAAAATACATTTTCACATTAAAAAATAAAACAAAAATAGCAGCATAGGCCAGATTAGTGCAATAGCTCTATGAATGATAGTTTTGGTCCATTTGTTTCGGTGTTTTTGTATCCGCACTTGTGTACAGTCTTTGATTTTTCATTTTATATTATATATCTATCGTTTTCATTTATTTTGAGTCTAGTAACTATTATTTTAAGTCAACATTTTTACCTATTTTAGTTTTTAAGTCCTTGATCAATGTTATTAACATTCACCCCCAAAAAAACACTTTTTTCACCAAATACAATAATTTTAAAGAATTCTTTGAGGCAATGCTCATCGACTTCACCAGATTTAATTTTGATGGCATGTCTAAATCAATAGCTTTTGGATGAGCGACCACTTGTCCTAAAATCTTTATGGCAAAATTTTTCTTCACTCTTTGAATGTTTCCAATTTATTTATTTTAACAACCTTAATTCAAATCCTTTTAATTAATATAATATAATTAAAAACCTTAATTTTAAATCCTAATTTAAGACAACCACTCCCTTACATTTAAGTTTTTGTTTGATGTTTTTGTATTATCACTTAATATATTTTTATATACATACAATATGGTAGATTAAGAAAATATAAATATAATAGGTATTAATTAAATAAAAACACGTTAGATATAAAACTATTCAATATTTTTTTAAAAAGGGATTAGGGAAGCCAAAAATTTAAAAAAAATTACAGACAGAATCGAAATGATAAATGTGTTATTAAAAAAAGTGACGTGATAAAAAAATCAATCAATATGGTCTACAAAAAAATATTAAGAATAATAGCGCTAATTCCAGGAAAATACATGATTTTTATTCAGGCAATTGATTAAAGTAATATTAATCAACTACCCCATAAGAATTTTAATTAAACAAAAATACCTCAATACGCCTCAATGGTGTTAATTCCAGACAAAAAACACATCATGTATTTAGCAATATCAAAATCAAACACAAAGGACTACACTTTTAGGCAAATTAAATTTGTATTTATGCGAATTATCTAAGTAATATTGAATAACCAAAGAACCTAACGCCTTTTGGTGGTAATTTAAAAAAAAAAAACACTTTTTGAACAGTCATTGAAGTAAATTTCATAACACAAGGTAAATAAAACAAATTACATTTGTTTTCAGGCAAAGCATTCCAATCAAGTCATGTAAATTAATTAAAGAAAATAAAATAAGCTGAGACCAAAAATCTTAACGTCTGAATGGTGTTTATTCCAGGAAAAACACATTCGAAGACCTAAAAATAGTAGGTAAAGTCAGAAGCAAAAAATAAAAAACAGTACCTACGTTATTTGTTTTCTGACAAACCATTTTAAATAATCGTGTATTAAATCATGATTGAAACTAAAATAAACTCAGATCGAACATCGTATTCATTAATTCCAGAACAAACACGTTCCCAAGAGTTAATTTTTTTAAATAACATTTCAATCAAAAGTGAAAAAAAAATACTACATTTATAATCAGACAAACCATTAATAATATTTAAATAATGGTATTTTGTATTCAAGCAAACCATTAAAATAGAAAAAGTAATATTTGTATTTGCAGATAATAAATAATTAAGAGACCATATATAAGCTCAGACCAAAAATCCTAATGCCAAAATAGAGTTAATTCCAGAAAAAACACATTTCGAAGAACATTTTATATCAAATGCAAAACAGAACAAACTAAATTATTTGTATTCAGGCAGACTAAAATAATTAAGAGAAACTTATATAAGCTCAGACCAAAAATCCTAATGCCAAAATAGAGTTAATTCCAGAAAAAACACATTTCGAAGAACATTTTATATCAGAAGCAAAACAGAACAAACTAAATTATTTGTATTCAGGCAGACCATTAAAATAATAGTAATATTACCTAATTAATTAAGAGAAACTAAAATAAGCTCAGACTAAAAATCCTAATGCCAAAATAGAGTTGATTCCAGAAAAAACACATTTCGAAGTACATTTTATATCAGAAGCAAAATAGAACAAACTACATTTTTTGTATTCAGGCAGACCATTAAAATAATAGTAATATTACCTAATTAATTAAGAGAAACTAAAATAAGCTCAGACCAAAAATCCTAACGCCTGAATGGTGTTAATTCCAGAAAAACCACCTTTCGTAGCGCCATCGCGTCGATCAGGCGGGGAGTCCAGCCGTGGGACACGTCCAAACCCCAAACCCAAAATGGATACCAGAGCGAATACAAAAAGAAATTTAGACCTTTCTCCCATTACGTGTTCGAGGCGAGTAAAGGGACCTTTACCAAACGCAGGGCCGCCAAGGGGGCTGACGCTACAGGCGGCGCCCCTAAGGCGGGGCAGGACGCCCCCCCGGAACCCGACAACGCCCTCCAAGCCGCTGGACTGCAGTCGCTCGGCATGAAGAACGCGGATTCTTGGTATCGCGAGGTTTTGGATCTGCGTAAACGCGCCGGGGAATACAAGGTAAATTGGATTATTCCCGATAGCATGAATATCCTTGAAAACGTTATAAATATTTAAAGTATTTTTATAATTCCAACGATATAAAACACAATGATCAAAAATGTTGTTTTCATTTATAAATTTTATGTTTTAAAAACACAAAATTACGAGTGACTTTTAACGCCCGTTATTGGCTAATGACGTCATACCCGTCCATTATAAAAGGCGGGAAATTCATTACGAAGTGAGCGCTCATATTGATGTGACGTCACACCGCATGCGCGCCAAATGGAGGATTTTGCGAGCGATTTGAAAAAGCGCTATTTCAAACCGCGCTAGAAAATTCATATGACATCGTAAGAATTTTAAAAAAAATTCCCTTGATATTGTTATTTTTCAATTAATCGAATTTTCAAAAAATCGGAAAGAACCCAATTCTGGTTCTCCGGGGCAGAGAGAATGAGAGATCCTCGTCACAAACTCGATGGCCCATTTCTATACCATGTCAAAAGCTTTTAAAACTGTTAAAAAAAGTGTTTTGAGTATTAAATACATATTTTTACAATTAAATCTGACGCAGAGTACAATTAAAGGGGATATAGTATCACAGTTTAAAACGGGCGGTGGTTTAGTGGTAGATTCGGGGACTCCGGATTGGAATCTCTAGGTTCAATCCCACTCCAGCACAACTTGTTTACTGCTTTCTGGGACAGTTTTTCCGACTATTTGAAGACTGCCCCGAAATCAAAGTATTATTAAATTTAAAAAAACTCAAATCTTTACAAAAAAAAAACTATTATGCAAATATTTGAAGTTTTTGGAGTTTTTTCAGCATAGAAATAGTCGATTACGCGAATGACATCGCGGTGATTTCTCACAAATACGGCGCTTCATAAGTGACTTTAAAATATATATATTTCACACGATTACACAATATTTCATTTATATTTAATAATATTCAGTACTGATGGATATCAGAGTTATGATGAAATTGGCAGAAAAATAATTTTTTTTTTGATGTACAAATATCAATCATATTGCAAGTTCGGCTTTTACATTTTTGTAGAGAATAGTCGTTTACAAAACGTGATAAACGTGGCTTCGTCACCTATAATTGCAGTGCAGTTGCTCGATCACAATCATAGCGATCTTTATCGCGACGTGATAACGATTTCTTACCCATGGATGTTTAACGTTTTCGCAATCACAATGGAACACGCGTTAAAAGTTATCGATCGGGATTATTAAACGAGCGCATACTAGTCGCGAGCCATTTCCCGAGATATATCTTATTCGCACAAATCTTCATTCAATCTTTATTATAATTTAGCCGGTTTTCGGCAAGCCAAATATTGAGAAAAGCAGTCGACATAATAAAAAATCCGACAAGCGCATTGATTTAACGTTTGACATTCGGCCATTTTATGTAGAGAATAGATCGCTATCTCGGCTATCGATACCACGGTATCGAACGAATGTCACTGTGATCGATCAAATCGTTGGCTGCGTGGATAGCACGGTTTTAACTACGTCATAGTTATTGCACTGTGATTGAGCAACTGATGTATCCCACCCGATCCTCACACTTAGCAAAGGCTTATAATAAAGGCTTAGTAATAATGTGACCCTAAAATGTAAAATAATCGTATTATTTTGTAATGTTTTCAGAGTCATGGGAATAGAAGAGAAAGAAATTGATAGCAAAAGAACCTCCCCTAGCAAAAAGTTGAAATCATTCAAGTCAGCTCCATATCAGTCCATACATGCAAAAATACAGGAATCGAAGGTTCCAGAGACACCCGCTCAGAGGGCTCAGCGGCGAAAGTTGCAAGGACACAGTTTCGACCACAACTCTGTTTCTGAAGGTCAGTAGTAAAAAAGAACAAAGTCACCATATTGCTCGTTTATGTGGATACAACTCGGTGGGTTTGGGCTCTTATAAGATTGAAGTCAGCACAGAAGAAGTATGTTCTATTTAAGGGCCTTGTCTGAACTGACTTTGTCGATTTGGAATACTTGTTCTTAACTAAGAGCGGTACACTAAAATTTTACAAAATCTCTCTCTGTGGCAATCGTCCGTCTTTGGAAGACGATGAAGATGCGGCACTCATCAGGAAGGCAGCCGAGAAAAACAGCTTCTCTGGTGACTGTGAAGTCCTATACGAGACCTGCACAGTCGACCACATCTCTCACACCTCCAGGTTGTGAGGGGGATCCAGTTGGTAGCTGCTTCGCTCGCTGTCTTCTAAGTCTCAAACTCTTTAGCCAGAGACTGTCATGTGCTGCTCTGCCTTCCCTTAGCTCCTTCTACATGCCATCCTGTTCTGTGATTTTCCCAATTATCAGCGTCTATGCGAAATGTCTTCATATCGCGTTTACAGACATCCTTAAAGCGCAATCGCTGACCTCCATGGGATCTTTTGGCATTGCAAAGTTCACCATACAAAATATCTTTTGGTATTCGGCCATCCTCCATACGACTCACATGGCCGAGCCAGCGCAATCGTTTCTCTTTTAAGAGAACCATCGCCGAAGCCATCCGAGTGCGGGCTAATATATCTGCATTAGTCCTTCCATGTCACGCCAAGGATACGCCGTAGACATCGCAAATGAAAGGCGTTTATCTTTTTCTCTTGGCGGCTGTAAGTTGGCTAGTAAGTTTACAAAATCTACCAACTCGATAATCATAAAGCCTCTCTTTCTATGCAATACGATAAAATATGACAGAAAAGAGTTAAATTATTTCTCCGTAAACCGTGGTTAGGAACTTAACTGTTACATATTTAAAATTAGAAGGACAGCATTAGATACATTATTTATGGCCTTGTGTTTCAATAGGGTTCTTCCCGATAGCATGAATATCCTTGAAAACGTTATAAATATTTAAAGTATATTTTTACAATTCCAAAGATATAAAACACAATGATAAAAATTTTGTTTTTATTTATAAATTTATGTTTTAAAAACACGAATATACGAATGATTTTTAACGCTCGTTATTGGTTAATGACGTCATACCCGTCTACCGTGAAAGGAGTGAAATTCATTCCATAGTGAGCGCGCCCATATTGCTGTGACGTCACACCGCATGCGCGCCAAATGGAGGGTTTTGCGAGCGATTTTAAAAAGTGCTATTTCAAACCGCGCTAGAAAATTCATATGACATCGTAAAATTTTTTTTTTTAAATCCCTTGATATTGTAATTTTTCAATCATTTTTTTAAAATAAAAAAATAAAAAATCGGGAAGAACCCAATTGTTTGTTCTTAATTGACTTGAAGATTTTCAACTTTTATTCTTAACTGACTTCAAACTTGTGAGAGGACCAAATCTATTTCATGAGCAAATTAATTTAGCATGCTGAGAAATTATACATAGCGTTTTCTGTTCGTGTGTCTGCACTTTTAGACATAAATATAATAGTTTCTTAACATATACAGTTTTAAGTGATAAGGAGAGGGATATTTTATTTCCTATATTTGTATATTTACTTAAGTACTTTTACACAAACTTTTTTTCTGTTATTACAAATGCTCGCCAAAAAAACATTTTTTATATTTTGTTACAATGTCTCTTCAGTGTTTAAATAAGTCTGCTTTTTTTATGATTTGCGAATTTCACAATCTCCTAACACATCTTTCCATTTTTTTCAAGCAATAAAATATAACATATCTCATGGCATAGTACCTGGGATTTTTCAAAAAGAAATAACACTACATAGTGAATTACTGAGAAAAATATGCTAAGGCCATTTTTAGAAACTTTTTGACAAATATACCATGCACGAGGTCGCGGGTTTGATTCCCGGTGATACCTTGCACTGGCGCTGAAGCGTAAGACTAATCATCTTGCCTTCATGTATCAAATGAACAAGATTCACTGCACTTGGTGTACCAATCAGTGCCCTATGCACCATTGGGTGCGGATAAGGGAGAGTAGTAGGTACCTGCACCGACACCGAAGAGCAATGCGCTTTTCAAATGGGACAGAAAACCGTACAGTTTTTTGTCCAGTTTGCAAACTATCCCATACAAAAACTGAAAGGAATATTGAATGGTCGGCGCGACGCGACGTTTGGCTGACCTGACAGTGAATATTTTTTTATGCAATAGTTTAAGTAGATATATTGAATGCTTTTAAAAACGTAAAAAAAATATTAACAATTTCCTGTGTGCAAACATACGATAATAACTTTAAAAATACATAATTAGCGTGTTTTTTGACAGCTTGAACTATTTTCTGAACAAAAAACTCTACAGATTTCGGTCCCATGTAAAGTGTGCATAAGTGCATCTTACCTACATAAAAAAAATAATAAAGATATCACCATATTTGGTGTATCAATTCGTCACCAATGCAGAACTAGCCTAATATAAGTAACCCAGGTATAACTTTTTACAGGACCAATGTAATTTTTTTATTTTCCATTCAAATGTATGTGACATATCATGTTATTTTTTAAAATTATTTTCAACGTTTCTCTTGATATGGGACCCAAAATATATATCTTCGATTGAAATTTCTTCATTCTTAACTCAATTTCATCAAAATTCGCACTTAGCTTAGTTCTGCATTCAGGCAGCGAATTATCAATTAAGTTGATCAATAATCGTAAAAAATACCCACTCTTAACACTATTAAAAGCAAAAAATACATGTCTATACTAACACTTTACTTTCAGAATTATATAACATTTCATGCTGCATGGAGTGTCTATGTTTACTAGTTGTTGTCTGTGTCTTTTTGTGGACTGTAATCTTTTCAGCTTTAGTGCCTGCTCTTTTGTAAGTACTTTAACTCTTCTTCATTCTTCATTCACGTGCTTCATTTTCTTCATAAAATTTTCCGTATTCACTATTCACGTGCTTCATTTTCTACATGAAATTTTCCATATTCAGTATTTTATCATATTTAGGTTAAATCAAAACTACATAGGTATTAGATATAACTTATTTCTATTTTTACTTTAATGATTATAAAATGAAAAAAAACCTTTTGTCCCATTTCTGATCATCTAGCAAACGCAAAAAATATATATCTGTAAAGAGATTATTATAGCTTGCCATCTGTTGTACATTCTCAGTAACTGACCATGTTTTGTAAAATATAGGCATCTTGTATAGAGTTACTAGCCATCCCGTAAAAAATATGTTTAAGGAACTTGCAATCTCATGTTAGACCAGTATCGATTCATTTTCAATTTCTCCACTTTTCACACGAGAAATTCAATAGTCATTTGTGAAACATTTTTTTACATAGTGGCTAGCCATCTTATTTACAGTGGCTAGCCATCTAATTTACAGTGATAAGTCACCTCATATACACTTATACAGTGACTGGCTACCTGTTGTACGTTGACTAGCCATCTTATATACAGTGACAAGTTGTCCTGAGGTTAGCCATTTCATAACTACTGATTAGCCATCTTATTACCGGTGATGGCTACATTACTACAATGAAAGCCCCCACCCTTTCCCTAGACTGCTTTAAAGACTATTGAGTCTTTTTTCAGGCCAGCCAACTCTACCGATTTTTTCAACAAGCTAAACCGCGATTTTAAGATTGTTAGTGTGATAAAAATACGGACGAATTTACGGTTATGTACGCGAACAAATGCTTTCATTGTACTGGGAGGGTCCGATGCCTTGCAGGGAACCCACTTGCACAGCGCGGGTGTAAACTGTGCGCCTCTCGATTTAAGCTTAGACTATGATGTTCTCTGCGTAATCTATACAATGATGTTTGTGTGAAAGCACTAAAAAAAAGATTTGATATGAGTCAACGTCTATACAGTAGTTTAGCCATCTCATACACAAATTCTAGCCACTTAATGTACAATAAATGGCATCATCTGCTTAAAAAATATGTATACTAACCTAGGATGAAGATTTTTTTTTTAGTTTCAAATAACCTTATTTTTTTTTCATTTTCATATTTTTTTTTGGTTTCTGAATTCCAATTTCAATTGCAGGCAAGGCGGGTCGTGCGAGCGCGCGCACAAGCCCCCGAAAGCAACTGAATCTTGTTATAGGTGCCCGCGGGGCGTCCGTGGAGCCGACAGGGGAGCCCAAGCCGCTGTACCGGTCCCCCAAGCGCCGGCCGCGGTCTGCCGACCCCAAGCCCCTGGTTAACGGCCACGTGGAGGACAAGCGGCGCCCCAGCAAGCCCAGCGGTCAGTGGAGAATTTAAAAAAACTTTATTTTTATTTTTAAAAACCGAAAATTTTATACATGGAGTAACAAAACAAAAGTAAACAAAGCATACAAAAAATAACAAAGCAAAAACAAAACAAAAACAAACTATGTATGATAGGTGCACTAATGTTGAAATTAGAGCAGAATGCAAGGCTGAGATAAGCATTATCGACAAAATTAAGAAAGGTCTTTTACGTTGGTTCGGTCATGTAGAGCGAATGGATGATGAAAGAACGGCTAAAAAAATATATGATGCAACTGTGCCTGGATGTAGAAGTCGAGGAAGGCCGAGAAAGACATGGCATGATCAAGTAAAACAAGTGCTTGAAAGTGGGCATGTAAGAAGTCGGAATAATCGACGTGCGTGCATGAGAAGATGTATGAATGTGGAGGAAGCAAGAGAAGTGTGCCAGGACAGAGTGGTGTGGCGTTCTATCCTCTCTGCCTACCCCTTCGGGGAAATGGCGTGATGGTTAGTTAGTTAGTTAGTTAGTAACAAAACTCGTAATACAACCCGAAAACTGCATAATGGATAATCTACATCATAATATTTGGAGTGTAATAATATGTTTTTTTTTTTATCTGAGCTTGAAAATACATGTACAAATACAAGTGGGCATGTAAGAAGTCGGAATAATCGACGTGCGTGCATGAGAAGATGTATGAATGTGGAGGAAGCAAGAGAAGTATGCCAGGACAGAGTGGTGTGTGGCGTTCTATCCTCTCTGCCTACCCTTCGGGGAAATGGCGTGATGGTTAGTTAGTTAGCTTGATTTTTTTTTTCCTTCTTATCATAAAAGCTTTCATTATTACCGTAGATTCAGTAAAATTGCACAAATTCTTATTAAAATGCGATTTTTTATTTTGTTTTATTTATGGATACCTACTATTAGTTCGACTTAATAAATTATATTTGATAACGATTTGCAAAAAAATATCGGAAAAAAAATCATCTTCCAACTCAATTTTCTCGAATACTATGGGTCAAATAAAATTAAAAAATCTACAAAATAGACTCCAAATATGACGTAGATTCACTGGTTTCCCGCTTGTACATCGAGTTTTGTTACACCATGTATTATTTCTATGTGGATTCGAAATTACGAGGAATATGTAACCGCATAGAATATTTTGTTATGTCGCATACTTTTACTATTTTCCCTAATCCGCACCCAATGGTGCTTAGTATCTTGATCATTTTATTACTTGAAGGTATGATGATCAGTCATACGCTTCAGTACCAGTATAATGTGTAATAATGGTATATTTAACAAATCAGGAGAAAGGCAATTATTACATTGTGTGCATTCATCAAATTATTTGAAAAAATAATCGTTCGCTCCAAGATTTGAATCTGGGACCTTCTGATCCCCGGTCAGGTGCTGTATCCACTGAGCTAAAAGACCAATAATTACTTTTAGCAAGTTATTAGCCAATTGCGTGCAGAGATCTTTATTGCAATTGCAATAAAATGAATGAAATAAAAATCGAAATTTATGTTAGAAGCACTCACTTTGTAGTTATTCATTATAAAGTATTTAAATGAAGACACTTTGTTTTTAACTACTTTTTTATTATTAAAACTCCCGACCGGTTTCGAAACAACACGTGTCTCTTTGTCAAGGGTACAAGAATTAATTCTCTGGTCGGGAGTTTAAATAAAAAAAATAAAAAAGTAGTTAAAAACAAAGTGTTTTCATTTTAAATAGTTTGAAATTAAAATCAATGCTATTACATATTCCTCGTCGGAATTTTCACTTTAATAAATAGATTATTTAATTAAGTTATTAATTTAAACAAAATTGAAAAAACAATATTTGAAAATATTTTTTTACAATCATAAAGTACATATTTTGTTAAAAGAATATTATATAGTTAAATCTATGTACAATAGAGTATAGTGTAAAAGTTATATAAATCAAGCAAATATCTTTATATCTAATAAAATTCACACCAATTTATGAAATTAAAGTGCATTATATGTAATTTAAACTTTTTATTAACCTAAAAATTGAAAAATTTAATAAAATATAAAATTAATTAATCTTGATTATTTTACATATTATTGTTTGTAAAAAAATAACTTTTCCAAAAGTCATGAAATTCGGTGTTTTCATATTCAAACTTGAAATTAATGATTAATGACTACGGTGGAAAGAAAAAAGTTACTAAGCGACAAATGTGTGCAAGGGAAAATGAAACCAAGCGATATAGTAATATCATGTCACTTGGCCACATTTTCCTTTGCACGTGTTATGTCGATTAGTAACTTTTTCGGTGTAAAAAGTTATTAAAAATGCTCAATATTATTTAAAATATCTATGTTCTTATTAAATTAATTACAAAATGCATTCTTTGTATAATGTGCTTTTTACGTCACAGCTTTCTATTTAGACACATTTCTGTACGCACAACTATTCCTCTTTTTTTATAACTAATTTAAATTAATTACGAAAGAATGAGTGATAAAAAGTGGCATGTAGCACAATAAAAGCTGAGATATTTATCTTAAACTAAATTAAATTTTCCAACGAAAAAAATACAACTCTCTTTTTACAACATTTATGTTATGTTTTGTAATTAAGAAGTATTTTTAATTTACAACTTACATTGGGTTGTGGTCTAGTGGTTTTAATAGCGGACTCCGGATAAGTCCCACTCCACCCCAACTTGTTTCCTGCTTTCTGGCACAGTTATTTGCGACAACTTGAATGCCGTCCGGAAATTTAAATATTTTAGCATATTGTGAGAACTCAAAGAGTTCTTTTTTGATAAAAATATTGTCGCTTTGTGTCCCTTACTAAGTATATACTATTTTTTTAAATAAGGTTTGCTACATAAGTCATTATCCTCTAGGCAAAACTAATATTATAAAATAACTACATTCATTGAACACAGTGATTATTTTTGGTATGGTTAATAATTTTAAAAAAAATAATGTAACATTTTTTAAAGAAAAAAAATATTGGGTGGAAACTCAAGGAAATTTTAAGATCATGAATTTTGAACGTAAGTTTATATTATGTACCCATATTTAAAAAAATTACAATAATTTTTCAAAATGCTTTTTATAACAGTTACGCTCATATGTACTTTTCATTATTTTTTGCACTTACTTATTTTATTTTCAGCATCTTAAAATATAAAAAGTGCCAAATATAGATTTAAAAGGCTTTATTTCTATTGTAAGTAATTGCTTAAAATTTTGAGCAAAAATTGACTGACAATGTCTCAATAAAAAAAATATTTACAAAATTTACCTACTCTTCATTTTTTCATTTCATCTTTCTTCTTCCATCATCCTCATCCGACAAATATTTTGAAAAAAAAGGACATCTAAATTTTGTAAACCTACATACATATTGTATGCCTTTTGACATGAAATTTTTAATAATTTATTTAATTGTCTTCAAAAAGTAGTTTTTAACGAAACTACTAATAGAACAGACCCTTGTCCGCACTAAATACTGCATAGGTGCATAGGGCTCTGCATTGCTACATCATGTAGTGAAAATATGTTTTTTTTTTCAAAATATTTTAACCCATAATATTGATAAATCATTATTTTCCATAAAATGCAATAATTTTTTTTCTTTTCATTTAATTTTGGATGCTTGGGTTAGAAGCCATTCATATAGTATATTACATAATCAGTTATACTTATTACAAAATTAATAGATACATACTCTCCCCCTTCTTCAAAAAAAATTATTCAACTCACCAAGTATTTTTTAACAAACCAATATTGCACGATCTATTTCATAGATATTTTTTATTAGCAACCCCATACTAAAAATTATCATTCATCCTTTGTATACAACCAAAATTTTAATTAGCCACAAAATTAAGAAAACGCCCTTTTTACATAGTGCGCAAACTTAACATAACCAGTAGGTACTAACCCTGTATCCAGTATCGCAACACCTAATATAGTATATTTTATAAGTGTATAGAACAATTTCCTTCTAATATTCTTACACTAGCACTACTAATAACTCACATTAAACTTAACATAATTTTAAAAACATACCTAATATCCAGTAAGCACGATATTACATCTTCTGTTAAAAATTTGACAATATTAAATAACCCTCAAGTTATTTTTATAATATATAGTTAACACACTATATAGGTAACTTTATTGCACAAAGTGTCCCGCAAAGTTGACTATCCCACACTTTTTCTACTGTAGGGACCACCTGACCTGATCTTGCCCAGTATCCTGCTTTATAACACTACAATGTTGGCTATTCCACACTGTTTCTACTGTAGGGACCACCTGACCTGACCTTACCCCCGGTGTCCCGCTTTATAATACTACAATGTTGGCTATTCCACACTGTTTCTACTGTAGGGACCACCTGACCTGACCTTACCCGGTGTCCCGCTTTATAATACTACAATGTTGGCTATTCCACACTGTTTCTACTGTAGGGACCACCTGACCTGACTATTCCCAGTATCCTGCTTTATAATACTACAATGTTGGCTATTCCATACTGTTTCTACTGTAGGGACCACCTGACCTGACCTACCCGGTGTCCCGCTTTATAATACTACAATGTTGGCTATTCCATACTGTTTCTACTGTAGGGACCACCTGACCTGACCTTACCCGGTGTCCCGCTTTATAATACTACAATGTTGGCTATTCCACACTGTTTCTACTGTAGGTTTGGCCCTAAATCAAGCTAACAAGTACAGTCCGTCCACGGAAGGGGCTTCTTCGACCAATGAGAGAAAGCCTTACCAAAACGCATCGCCAAAAAGGAAAAATAAATACAAAGTTGGCATCACAATAGGTTGGTAGGATCGCATTTAATGGCGGTCAAAATTGGTTTTAAAAATCACGTAGTTTTCAAAATTTTAGCTACACCGTGAAAGTGATTTTAGTTTTTTGTGTTTTGAGTTATTTTGAGAAAAGCACGTTTGAATTGATCACCTTTTTATAAAAAAAACATTAAAAAGTGTTCCTGATTGTGTAAGCTTTTTTAGTACAAGAAAAATACCTGTAATAATTTGATGAACAAGTGATAAAAAATTAAATTAAATGTCATTTTATTATTAAATTTTATTTTATGGTTATAACTTTATTTCATTCTAATCAAACTTGTACAAAAATACGTCATTTTTTTAAATATTGTATAAAACACGTTGAAAAAAAATCTAGTTCTGATTCAATAATAATAAAAAATATGATTTCCGATTTTAATCTTACAGAAAATAGTTTTTGAAAATCTAGCAATAAATAGTTATATTTAAAATACTTTCTACAAACACAGATCATTGAATGAAAAATGTAATTTTTAGAAGATTTTTTTTTTATTTTTAAATTTTTTTTTTATGTGAGTTTTTCTGACTTAATATTGAATTAATTACTGTTTTTTTTTTACTGTACAAAGAAAGGGGCCTAAAATTCATTTTCCAAATTAACTTCTTCAAGTTATTCATTTGGAAATACCTTACCAGCAACCAGAAATCGAAATATTTTTTCATTTATTAAATGTTATGTGATTTTGAAAAAACAGTAGAACACTTCACTACTATAGAAAAAAAACTTTTTTAATGTGTAGAATAGTCATCATTAGCGTGCATGCTATCAAATTAATAACATTTTTACCTTCATTAATTACGATTTTTTTTCATAAATAAAACAAGGTAAGTATGTTTTTTGTTGTTGTGTAATTTGTTTAAAAAATTTATTTCCTTTTCCAAATCCGTACCTGTAAGTCATAGGCGCACCTAGAAAATTTAAATTCAATTATGTGCGACAAAAATTCTGTTAATTAAATCGGTCATCAATTTCAGAACAGTCAGGAGATATTTTAAAGTCAGGCTACTTTAGAATACTAAACCACTGGCGCACATTGCGCCATGAAAAAGTAATAAATAAATAAATAATAAATACATACATACAAACTGGATTTTTTTACAAGAAATAGAATTATACTCATGATAGAAAGGTAAGGGTCGGTGCGGCGAGAGCTGTAACGTGGATTTCTCAGTTCGTTTTTGGCAAATTAAGACTTATACGGTATAGGATTCATGGTGCGATATGCTGAAAGAATATTTATTTATTTATCTTGTACATTGTGGGTTAACTTTAAAAAATAAATTATAACTGGGATATCCCATGCCGAGGGAAACATTTTACATTTTTTACAATGAGTATATCCTACATAAAATCTTAATTTCAATAATACAACATCCATTATACAGGATGTAACAAAACTCGATGTACAAGCGGGAAACCAGTGAATTTACATCATATTTGGAGTCAATTTTGTAGAATAACATTTTTTGATTTGACCATTAGTTTTCGAGAAAATTGAGCACGAAGTAAATTTTTTTTCGATGTATTAAGTCAAATTAATACCATCCATAAAGAAAACAAAATTAAAAAACGCGTTTTAATAAGAATTTGAGCAATTTTACTTAATCTGCCATACTTTTTAAAGCTTAGATAGACTTTTTAGTCATATTACACAATCGTCTCCAAATACGATGTAGATTCACCAGTTTTCAGGTTGTACTACGAGTTTTGTTACACCATGTATAATGCATTGATTAAATTTTAAGGAATATTGCCAAGTAAACTGTACAATATATATATTTTTTAAATTATACTTATAGCATATAGGTGTGTGGTCTAAATTAAAGTCAAAAACTCTCTGAGTATCTACTTGGCCTGATCCATTCCTCCATTCATATAA
Source organism: Micrasema minimum (assembly GCA_022494985.1). Taxonomy (NCBI): domain Eukaryota; kingdom Metazoa; phylum Arthropoda; class Insecta; order Trichoptera; family Brachycentridae; genus Micrasema; species Micrasema minimum. Next base: position 64,633 of record JAGVSP010001982.1, read on the forward strand.
CCCAGAAGTATTCTTTAATGTTCCTGCCGTAATAGAATTAGTCCATTGATTCTTGGCGCTGGTTTCAGACGATGATGCTATTCCTCTACGCACGGGGTCCGCGTTCCGCGACCACCGCGGCACTCTCTTGGACGACTCCCCGGTGGTGAAGTCGCCCCCGGAGCCCACGAGGGTCAAGTCTCCCGAGCAGATGAACATGCGCTCGCCAGACCCCGTCAACTGGACGGTGCCGCTGGACACCGGGAAGACGTTCACCGTCACCCAGAACGTCAAAAGCGGTGAGTACAGACAGAATCAAGTGATATAGAACATTTTTAAACTCATTCACCGTCACCAAGAACGTCAAAAGCGGTGAGTACAGACAGAATCAAGTTTTTTTTTATTTTTTATTTTTTATTTAACAAGTATATAAAAAAATTAACTTAAAAGTAGATCGTGCCAAACAAGTTTTCCCTCGTTTTTTTGTGATATAGAACATTTTTAAACTCATTCACCGTCACCCAGAACGTCAAAAGCGGTGAGTACAGATAGAATCAAGTGATATAGAACATTTTTAAACTCGTTCACCTTAACCCAGAACGTCCAAAGCAGTGAATACAGACAGAATCAAGTAATATAGAACATTTTTAAACTCTTTCACCGTCACCCAGAACGTCAAAAGCGGTGAGTACAGAGAGAATCAAGTGATATAGAACATTTTTAACTCAAATATTATTAACAACATTTTGAGCGTGTCCAAATACTTGTAGGCCACTTAACCAAGCCAATGACAGGTCATAAGCCCTGTAAACGCCTAGATATCCATATTCCCTTCCAAATTTCTCGTCTCTGTTTAGATGTCAAATTGTAATTATTAGCCCGTAATGGGTGAAATCGAGTTTTTGACTACAAGTATTTGGACACACTTAAAATGTTGTTTATAAAAATTAGCTGGTAAAAGTTATAAGCATAACAAATTGAAGATTCATCTTCAGGCTTTTCCTAGTAGGTGAATAATTCGGTACGAATTTCACTTGCAATCATAAAGGTTTCTGCTAAAATGCTTAGCAATTTTCTCAATGGATGACAGAGAGTTCACATGTGAAGCGTCGCGCCATTTTACTGTATATTGGCAGATATGGATATCAAATACTAGGTGAAATGGGGAATGTTGTAATACATCAAGTGGCCACTTAACCCAGCCAATGACAGGTCATTCTTAGATATCCATATTCCCTTCCAAATTTCTCGTCTCTGTTGAGATGTCAAATTGTCAAATATTATTGATATCCCAACAGAGAGAGAAACTCTGGAAACGAATGTGGATTATTGGCTGGGTAAGTGGCCACTTGACGCATTACAACATTCCCCATTCCGCCCCTCATCTGATAACCATGCATGACCAATTTCGGAAGATCTTTTAGTATGAATTATCACAGAACGTTTCACATTTGACGACATTTTTCTTACTAGTGACATCTGTTGAGAAAATTGCTAAGCATTTGACTATCAACTTTTTTGGTGTAGGTTTTTTTAAACTGCCCAAACAAATGTCCTGACAATGCAAAACAGCTGTCTCTTAATATATATATTTTTTAAAATAGAATAACAATACACAGTGTAACAAAACTCGATATACAACTGGGGAACCAGTGAATCTACATCATATTTGGAGTCGATTTTGTAGGATTTTTTTTTATTAAACGCATGGTTTTCGAAAAAATTGATTTTTTTAGTCAAATTAATACTATTAAAGAAAACAAGGTAAAATACCGCATTTTAAAAAGAATTCATGCAATTTTACTTAACCTGCGGTACTTATAAAAGCTTTTGTGAGAAAAAAATATAATTTTTTCAACTTAGATTAAAAGTCATATTACACATTCGACTCCAAATATGATGTAGATTCACCAGTTTTCGGATTGTACTAAATATTGAGTTCTATAAAATAAATGCCAACTCAACCAAATAGTGGGGGTAACTTAACAACTTGGCGTGCAGCTGTTAAAATTTAAAAATATTTTTACTCTATGGTTGGTAGACTAATCTCAGAAGCGGGCTAAGCTGTGATTGGTTGGACACTCCTTCATTTGGTTACGCCTTCATTGGTTACGCCTTCACAAATTTCGCTTTTAAAAATCTATTTGATTTTAAATTATTTTATTTAACCTAACCTACTGTATAAATTTCATAACCTATTATAAAGGATATTGCTTTTAAATAGCCATTTGATTTAAATTATTTCATTAAACCCAACCTATCTTAACCTACTTCGACTCTTTTTCTACATCTTGTCATATCTATGGATTTAGCAATAGACTAGTTCTCATACAAAGCACCCCAAGTTGTTAAGTTACACCAAATAGTGATTTTTGTCTGCAAGCTCACAAAATACCCTTCCGTAATATTTGATCACATCTTCCAGACGACCTGATAAGACGGCCGGGCTCCGACTTCCGCGGCGGCTGGGGCGGCGACGACACCCAATCGGTCTCCTTCTCCGCACCCCTGGACCCCGCCGAGGGCCCGTCCAAGGCCCACCAAGGTACGCCCACTGAGCTGAAACCCGTCACCATCGCCAGCCAGCCAAGCACCGCATAGAGAGATATCTGAATATCAATTACCGTAAACTGAGTGCTGTATTAGATAAGTTACAAGAGCGGCAAGATTATTTTACGTTTGAAGCAGTTTATGGGTAGTACGCAGTTGCTCGATCACAGATCACTACCGACTCGGTAATAAGCGACGTGATAACGATTTCTTACCCATGGATGTTTAACGTTTTCGCGATCACAATGGAACACGCGTTAAAAGTTATCAATCGGGATTATTTAAACGAGCGCTTCTAGTCGCGAGCTATTTCCCGAGATATATCTTATTCGCACATATCTTCATTCAATCTTTCTCGAGTGCCGTATTGCATTTAGCCGGCTTTCGGCAAGCCAAATATTGAGAAAAGCAGTCGACATAATAAAAAATCCGACGTTTGACGTACGGCCGCGATATCACGTGCATCAGCTCCGCTCGGCTCAGATCGGCAATGCTCGGCTCGGCGATCGCGGTATTGAACGAATGTCATTGTGATCGGTCAAATCGTTAGCGTTAGCACGTGGTTAGCACGTTTTTAACTACGTCGATAGTTATCTGTGATTGAGCCACAGGTGTCCATACTTAGTATTAACCATCCTGAAAGTTAAATATCAGCTGGGAAATATTACTATCTGTACTAAGTCCTAATTTGTCAAAAAGAAACTTAGAATACCACGATTTAACTCACACTGATCGCCACATTTCCGTTTAAGACCATACTCTACCACGTGGCTAGCGGCCACTTCCCATACAAACGTATTTCTCGATTTTCTCCCTGGAATTCAACATTAGAGTAATAATTTTTTCACACATTTTAGATATCGACCAGACGCATGTTTGTATCGTCTTATTTTATTAATCATTTATATATCTCGTTTAAAAAATAAAATATCAAAAAAATAAGACGATGTAAACGCGCACCGGGTCGATATCTAAAATGTGTGAAAAAATCATTTCTCTAATGTTAAATTCCAGGGAAAAAATCGAGGAATACGTTTGTGTGGGAAGCGGCCGCGATGCACGTAGTGGCTCTCAACGTAAATGAGTTGTTTTGTGAATTGAATTTTGACATTTGCATAAAGCATGCATAGAGGACAAATAACAAAAAAATGTACCTATGTGGTAAAAATGGTTAATTACGTAAAAAAATTTATTGACACCTGTGAACTGAGTGAAGTAAGCGCTAGAACAGGGATCACCAATACACGGAGTAACAAAACTCGTAGAACTGCTGAATCTACATCATATTTGGAGTCGAATGTGTAATATGACTTATGAATCTGACCTTGAAAAAATCATTTTTTTCTTATTATAAAAACTTTTATAAGTACCGCTAATTCAGGAAAATTGTACGAACTCTTATTTAAATGCGGGTTTTGATTTTGTTTTTTTAGGGATAGTATCAATTTGACTAAATAAATGATATTTGATTACAATTTGCAAAAAATTATCGCAAATTTTATGTAGATTCACTGGTTTTCCGCTTGTACATCGAGTTACACCATACATATAATGTAAATACAGACATATCAGTAGGAGAACGATACAAGCGTCAATCAATCTCAAAGGTTTTCTGTGGATTTTTGTCGCTACAAGATCGAAAAACACTTGTATTGACTTCGTATCGACCCGTATCCACATGTTGTTATATTGGCGATCCTTGCTCAGTATGGTGCCAAATCAGGACTACGATCACCGAACGTATCTACACGTAAATATATCGCAGTTTTGACACGTATTTTATGACGTCAATCGATAATCTCATCGATAATTTAAAGAGTTCTATCGCTACTGCAATATACCTACATGTAGATGTAGATACGAGGGTGATCGCAGTGCAGAGGCGGGATTTGCTCACCCACGCATTACCCATCTTAACTTGGAGTTAGAAAGTCTACTGGGGTTTGAGTTAAGTATTAATATCTTCTGTTGCAGTTATAAAAATCAAGGAATAACAACGCAACATATCGCACCCCGGGAACAAAAGAGAGTCAACTCTAAAAACAACCTTTTTTGGCTAAAAACACTAACTTTTTTGTTTCTTAATTTTTTCACAATTATTTTGGTTGTAATTTCTACGACATCTGTCGCAAAGGTTTAAGAGCTTTTTTTAGTTCTGTTTAAAAAGTGATTTCGTGCGGATGGTAAAAACCCACCAAAAAAGTACAAAACGTTTATCTTATATTTTAATTGTGAAGTTTAAAAGATTAGATATACTCAGGGAAAAATGCATAGTTTCATGTATTTTTACAATGAATTGTGCGATAAGTCTTTGATAATATATTAACCATCTGAATGAGTCCTTAGTCACAAGACTTCTTTTCTTTTTACAGCGCAAATTCATCGCAGATTATATTTTGTTTGAATATTTTTTTGACATATCCACTGTTAATTTTTTACGTAGAATAACCAACTGATATATTTTTTAAATGATCTGAAAGAACCCACAGTCGCTTCGCAATCAATCGCAGAATTTTAGAACTTGGCAATTTGCTTTGACATAATTTGTTTAAATCATATTCCCCAACACCTCACAATACACTTACACCAACCAAATACGTTTTTATTTTTTGCTATTAATTTTTCTAGCTTTTCAGTTTATTTTTAAAACCTAATACAGTAATTCTCCCATCAAAAGATCAGTTAAAAAGATACTTTGATAAAATATTGTTCTTGTTCTCGCCATTCTATTAGTATTTTACCTTATCCGCACCCAATGGTGCATAGGACACTGCATTGGTACACTGAGTCTTGATTATTTGTTACAAGAAGACAATATGATCTGTCTTACGCTTCGGCGCCAGTCTAAGGTATCACATATGAAATATTACTCGACAATCTACGCCACTGTATAGTAAATTTTAAAATATTAATTTAAGACATTTTGGAATATCTGGTCAGGAAACTACTCCACGCAAAAGGGAGAACAATTCGCAAAAGGAGTGGGCTGTATAGTTTTCATTTAGAATACTAACCCGTTCCTTTTGATGAGTGTTCTGCGTATTTTGCGAGTTTCACGTCTCAGATGAGACAAGATGGTCTAACTAAAAATCGCGAGAAATCTTGGGGTTGTTTTGACAATTGGTGAACCAATTCAGTGCCCTACGCATCATGTATGGATAACGGAAAGTAGTAGTATGTAAGGAACACAGAGGTGAGGCAACGGACACAGAGACCCTTGGTATCCACTGTCATCCGGCGAAGGCGTTTCGGCTGGCTAGGCCATATACTACGTATGCCTCCCGAGAGCCGCCACCATGCTTGCCTATTTTACAAGGTATCAGGTTCCCGGCGTCCCGGTCGTCCACTGTTGACAATTCGTCGGCGGTTTGCGTCAGAGCTGCGGTACGTGGGCTTGACTTGGGAGGATGCACGGGAGCTGGCGGCCGATCGCTTGGCCTGGAGGCAGTCTGTGGATTCCATACGCTCCACATAGGGAGCGGATATGGTATGATGATGATGATGAGTAGTATGAACTTACATACTAGAAAGCTTTGAAAATAGAAGGGTTTACTGTAATTTAAAAATTTTGTATTATTTAGATTTAATTTAACATTTTTTAATTCATCCTTCAAAGCTGTAAATACTTGGATTTAACTAAACATTTGTATGTTAGTTAGATTAGGATATTGAAAAAGTAGTCAAACGTGTAACAACCTATCTTTATATTATATAGAATTTTATATAAATTAATTGCTAGATATCTTAAACAAATTCGATGAAGCGAGACCAAAATCCTTCAGTTTTTTAAAACAAAATTTATCATAACGACTTATAAAATATAAAAATATTTAAAATCATTAATTTCATTTGTTTTATTCTCTTCGATGCAGTTTATTAAATGTAGATATGTAGTAAAAAATAATTTTAGAAACTTTTAGGATATTAGTAGAAATTGAAGAATGGTGCTTGCATACATTTTTGGGTTTTAAATCGATTTAGTAGCAATTTTTTTTACACATATTACCAGATTTTTTTATAGCGATATGAAAATTAAGTTAGTACGTACTCTTAATATTTGTTTGTACCCTTTTAATAAACTAACCATACTGTTTGAAGGTTTTTAGCCATTAAAACCACTATATTTTCAACTGAAAAAAAAAACATGATTAGGTATTTAATTAAATAACAAAGATTTATATTTTTAATTTCTTTAACACTTAAGCGCACTTTACACGGGACTGAAAACTGTACAGTTTCTTGTACAGTTTGCGAACTGTCCTGTATAAAGCGACAAACTGTGAATATTGAATGGGCCGCGCGAAGTTTGGCTGACCTGACAGTTAATGTTTTTTATGTAAACGTTTAAGTGATACATATTATACTGATTGCTTTTAAAAACGTAAAAAACACATAACATATTTACATCATTAGCTATACAGGGTGTAACAAAACGATGTACAAGCGGGAAACCAGTGAATCTACATCATATTTGGAGTCAATTTTGTAGAATAATTTTCTAAAATTTAATTAAACTAAACGAAGTTGATTTTCTTTCGCTTTTTTCATCAGATATCAGATCAAATATCATGTATTTTGTCAAATTAATACTATTCATAAAGAAAACAAAATTGAAAAACACTTTATAAAGCAAAGAATTTGAGCAATTTTACGTAATCTGCCATACTTATGAAAACTTTTGTCGGAAGAAAATTTTTTTTTTTAAGCTCAGATTAAAAAGTCATATTACACAATCGTCTCCAGATACGATGTAGATTCACCAGTTTTCGGGTTGTACTACGAGTTTTGTTACACCCTGTATTAACAATTTCAAACATACGATAATAGCTTAGGATCGCGCCCAAAAAATATTTTTATTTTGCATGTATTTTGACAGACTGTACAGTTTTCTGAACAAGAAACTGTACAGTTTTCTGTCCCGTTTAAAGTGCGCTTTACAAAACAGTGGCGTCATAATTTTTACTTGGTTTAACAGTGAGAAATATAAAAATAAACGCCCTAAATTGTGAATATATCTAAAAAATTATCACGTATAAAAAGTATGGATAGTTTTGTTATGTTTTCTAACAATAGGGTTCTTCCCGATAGCATGAATATCCTTGAAAACGTTATAAATATTTAAAGTATATTTTTACAATTCCAACGATATAAAACACAATGATCAAAAATTTTGTTTTCATTTATAAATTTATGTTTTAAAAACACGAAATTACGAGTGACTTTTAACGCCCGTTATTGGCTAACGACGTCATACCCGTCCATTATAAAAGGCGGGAAATTCATTACGAAGTGAGCGCCCATATTGATGTGACGTCACACCGCATGCGCGCCAAATGGAGGATTTTGCGAGCGATTTGAAAAAGCGCTATTTCAAACTGCGCTAGAAAATTCATATGACATCGTAAAAATTTAAAAAAAATTCCTTTGATATTGTAATTTTTCAATCAATTTTTTTAAATCAAAAGTAAAAAATCGGGAAGAACCCAATTGCATGTATCTCTTTCCCTACACTATCGCACTGTTATGTCTGTTTTTGTCACAATTGATTTTAGTTCGCTTTTTTTTATTTTTACTATTACACGGTACATTTTCAGAACTGACCTCGGTACATCAGTCGCCATCGACCAGCCATAGTAAAGATGCAACTCCGCCGAAATCGGTAGAGATATCGCAAAGACCAAATGTAACAAATTTCAAACATGCTAAGACTCCCACCAGCCCTCCGAGCCTCACTCCCATAGATGAGACTAAAGTTTTAGAAGTTAAGCCGATTGTCAATGGCGGAGGATCATCCAGTTCCGACACCCACCCATCTCCCGTTGTCGAAGCCCGCTTGCCAGGACATTTGTTAGACGATCCTTCTTTCCAAAGTTTGGGTAAGGCAGCCAAATCTGACAGTTTTAAGCCGCTGGAGGCTACTCAGAAGAGCCACGGTGTAGATACTTCCGTTGTCTCTCCGACTGGCCAGTCTTCGATCGCTGCAGAAGTTTTAGAAAAGGCTAGGACGAGATTTGACCAGTTTTGGGGGAAGAAAGAAGGCGGAAACGACAGCGTTTAAGAGGCGATCTAGAGTAACAAACGCTTTCTAAGTAGATTTTGATTTTAAATCTAAATATGAATCGAAGTGTTCTCATTAATGAGATAGTCATGCCTGTTAGATATTATATAAGATAAAGAAGATTTATTTAAGAAGAGTTTTTAACGATTCTTTGTATCACTCGTTTTTGATAATATTATTGGTTCTGGTGGTATGCAAATCTTTCCATTTAATGTGAAGATGATCCAGTAGCTCGATCACAGATCACTATCGACGCGGTAATAAGCGACGTGATAACGATTTCTTACCATTAGCTCAAGCACAGATAACTATCGACGTAGTTAAAAGCGTGCTATTCACGTGCTAACGCTAACGATTTGAGCGATCCCAATCACATAACGTTTAATACCGCGAGCATTGACGATCTGAGCCGAGCGGAGCCGAGCGGAGCCGAACTAAGCTATATATCGCGGCCTTATGTCAAACGTCAAATCATCGCGCTTGTCGGATTTTTTATTATGTCGACTGCTTTTCTCAATATTGGCTTGCCGAAATCCGGCTAAATTATAACAAAGATTGAATGAAGATTTGTGCGAATAAGATATATCTCGGGAAATGGCTCGCGACTAGTATGCGCTCGTTTAATAATCCCGATCGAAAACTTTTTTAACGCGTGTTCCATTGTGATCGCGAAAACGTTAAACATCCATGGGTAAGAAATCGTTATCACGTCGCTTATTACCGAGTCGGTACTGATCTGTGATCGAGCAACTGACAATTACTAATGTTTTTTATGTAAATAAAAGTATTTATTGATGTATTGAATGCCTTTAAAAACGCAAAAAAACAAATGACATATTTACATTATTATCTTCTGATTTTTGAGAAGGTGTCTTAGAAGAACGTTTTCGCGATCACAATGGAACACGCGTTAAAAGTTATCGATCGGGATTATTAAACGAGCGCATCAAGTCGCGAGCCATTTCCCGAGATATATCTTCTTCGCACATATCTTCTTTCAATCTTTCTCGAGTGCCGTATTGCATAACAAACAATCCGACATAATATACGATCCGACGTTTAGCCGCGATATTTATTATCATCTACGGTGCTCGGCAACGCGAACGTGGTATGAACGTATGTTCATTGTGATCGGTCAAATGGTTAGCGTTAGCACGTGGTTAGCACGTTTTTAATTACGTCGATAGTTATCTGTGATTGAGCTCCTGGAATACTAAAATGTTGATAAACAGCTAATAGTTATTCACCTTTCGTCTGAACAACATGGAACTTTTTTTTTACAACGCCGCTTTTTACTACCTATGTCAATAGACAAAAAGGATTCTAAAATAAATGAAAACATAATTGTATTAATGTATGTTTGATCCTAATACTGATCATGGGCGTATTTAACAGGAATTTTACATCATTTTCGATAAACATCTTCTAGTTTTTTAGGAGTTGAAAACAACAAAAAAAAAATTCAACCTTGTAACCATCGTTTATGAGAAAGATTTGCAAACCGTAAAGAATAGTGTGATCTTTTGTGCTTGGATAGGTGACAATAAATGTCAAAATGAAGTTCAGAACTACATTAAAATCGCTTATACACTAAGAATTTGTATTTACCATAACACGCTACAGAAAAACCATCAATAGAATTCATTGTGAAAACTGTACAATATATTATATATTTATTAATATACATTTATTTAATTTAATTTTAACTTGACAATATCGGACATGACATGAAATTATTTCTTCTTTTCATATAATACTAACTTATGAAAAAGATTTTTAGGTGCAGTACTGTCAATCATGATAACTTTGACTGTCGACATGGTAACTTTACCCACTTGTGGTAATTTTTCAAATTATTGTTAATATACCAGCTCATAGCAATGATGTCCAGGGCAGTAAACTGAAAAAAGGGGTTTTTATAGTATGTATGTAGGGTGCAAATCATTGATTTATTAATACACCTAGATCTGCCTTGCAGAGTAAATAATTTAGAAAAGTAATGACACAAAGATTCCGCACCTTTAATTCTTACCAATACACTTACACGGGTCGACCTATCAGAGCCCTTCGACTGCCGGCAAGCATCCGCCCACACACCGCAAAGGGTATGGGCTATATATAGGGTTACAGTAACAGTATACAATAATAGCCCGTTCCATAAGGAGTTCATAAGAGGAGCGTTCATGAATTTTACGATCCATCTAAAATGACTTTTTTTTTCTTGTGGACGCGCTGTTCGCAATTATTTAGAAAGAAAACTTCTTTGAATATTATTTAAGGCTATGTAAACAAATAAAAAAAAACATTTACATATGGAAAATTACACTATCTTTTTTGTTAATTTTACCCGTACGGGTTTTACACGGTTTCACGACACAGGAAGGCATTTTGGATTGTTTTCTTGACGTCCGACCCGGCCGGCGGTTAAAGAAATACTAAACACGCGTATGGCGGAGTTGGAGGTTTTGGCGGAGTTGAAGTGTCATTAATTTTTTGGGTTCAGTTCATATCTAAGTGTATTAATAAAACAATGGTGCAAATGAATGATTTTTTAAAAACTAAATGAAACATTTAGGGAATATTTTGACCATTTTATATCCTGTTTCAAATGTGCATAAGGACTGACAATAGACATGGAATTCAGTAAACTAGCATGATATGTAAGAAAAAATAATATGATTAAAATCTATTGTATTTAATGCATGGCCCTCTACATATTATAAAGCGCTAAAATCATTTAGTGAACAAAATCAATTGATTTATTATAGATATTACATTGCCTGTTTTTAGTTGGGTTATCTCTGGGTGGCCAAAGTTGCAACCTTAGAGGAATCACAAATATATATTATATAACCTTATATTATGAATGTAAATTAGCCTTTTACTGTTAATTTGACATTAATCAGCTGTTCATACGACGCCATTTTGAATGAATGTACTGCATGGCGTGATTTTAGACGGTGTTGATAATTAGGAATACCAACTGACAAAAAATATATCGTTAAGTTTAAACTTCAATACAAAACAATAAAAAGCGTAAATTTTGTTGAATGGTCTATTGAACAATTAAATAGTTACCTTTTGAAGTAAAATATCCTTTATATATAAAGTCGAACAGAACTGAAATAATTACACATCCGCTACCTATGTGGAGCATATGGGTTCCGCGAACTGCCTACAAGCTAAGCGATCGGTAGCAAGTTCCCATGCGTCATCCCAGGTCAGGTCCTCATCCCATCGTTCTGATGTAAAACGTTGACGATGCCGGCAACCTGAGGCCATGTAAAATAGACAACGACACACGATATAATTTTTGTCAGTTATTATTACTGTTTTAACTTTTTCTGTTTAATGTACATAAATACGTTTAAATGTCCTAAAATGTTGTGTTGATGTATGCTTATTAGGCTTGTTTGAAATAACGTAGGTCCTTTTACATTAAAACCAATACAGGGTGTGTTACTTTAAATGTATTATATTAAAATGGGCATTTAAAGACATCGCTAAATAACAAATAAAATAATAAATACTAATACTTTACCTTATCCGCACCCAATGGTGCATAGGGCACTGCATCGGTACACCAAGTGCAGTAAATCTCATACGCTTCAGTACCAGTAATATATTTTTCATTTTGACGCTCTACGGGAATCGAACCCGCGACCTGATGTACGGTAGCTAAACGCGCTACCACTATGCTAAGAGGCGGACAACAATGAAACTATAATGTTGATATAATATATTATTTCCTCTCCGAGTCAGAGGTATTTATTTTCTATGGAAAGGAATCTTGTGATGGAATTGTATCATGTTGTTCAGAGAATTGAGCTCCTGATGTCACTGCTACCTGTGTAGATCTATTGTGACATTCTTACCACATACTAGTACAGGTAACCAGAAAGCCGCTAAAAAAGCCGGACGCTTAAAAAAGGATGTTTGACTGAAAATTTGAATAAAACACACATTTATTAACGAGGCTTTATTTAAACAGTATTTTTCTTTTCCAGAAATCTGCTGTAAGATCTCAGTTTCTTAAATAATGTTATCATAACAATTTAAATGTCTTAAATTAAATTTAACAATGACCATTTTTGCAATAACGACATTTTGAATGTGTACAAATACTTGTAGACAAATTACTGGATTATACCCATGCTGTGCTAATATCAGATATTATTGATATCCCAACAGAGACAGAGAAACTCTGGAAAATCATGTGGATTATTTTTGCAATAGTTTCAGACTTTTTAAAATCTGTTTCCATTTTGTGTCCATCGCTGCCCTATTAAAGAAAATACTCTTTCCACATTTGCATTATGTCCTGGTATCGCAAAGTAGGTAATATAAAGAAATAAAAATAAGAAAACCTAACAAAAGCCGGACGGGCCGAACGCAGACATATTCGGCCGGACAAGAGGTCAAACAGCCAAACAAACATTGTCCGGCTTTATCCAGACGGACGGCAACGCTAAGTACAAGTAGTAATGATATATGCATGGTGAAAATAATCAACCTTGAAGATGTCAATTTTTTGGATTTGTTTTAAATTTGCTTGAATTATTATCAACATCTCCCCAACTGGCCATTTCAATATAATACATTAAAAATAATACACTCGTATAGACAAAAATGTCGAAGTCCTGTTTTGCTTGTACGACCATAATGAAATAGGTTAAAGAAATGTGTTTTATCGACTGATTGCTGTTAAGAAAAAAAACTAGTATTGGATTGCATAAGAATGGTAATTAAAATCGAAAACTGCATTGTAAAGTTTAATGTTAGTAATATAATTAAAATTTTAGTCAAATATGAATGCAATTGTGGGATGCAATAATGTCCAACATTTTCATAAGACCTCATTAGACGGGTACAAATTATAGTGAAAACACACGAAAAACCATGTATTTGTCTTCGAGTTTTTTTTGTAAAATTCAAAATATAACTCCGATAAAAATGCATGTTTAATTTGCTCTCACTATAATATTGTATTACCTGTCTGAATGTGATCTCCAATAACAAAAAATGCATCCCTTTGGTTACAAACATCTTTGCATTTTAGGCGTGCCCTGGCTTAAGCGGGTAGAAAAACTACGAAAAAAAACCATTAAATTCAATAAAATAATTAAATTTATATATTTATGGCTGAGTAATGTTTTATTGTTATTATTTTAATTATTATAATCTGTTTTATTTATAGTTTCATCCTGTACCTATTTTGACCTTCAATTACTCATTCAGAATTGAAAATCTTCTCTGTAAAAAATGGATATAGAAGAAACTAGATTTTTACTATGTTTACCAGAAAATTTGGAATAAATATTCTTAGTTATCAGATTAATAATTATTTTTGTCATTTGACAAAAAATCTAAGAATAATTTTATCGAAATGTCGTAGTCAAAAATCGCAATCCTTTATTAAACGGAATAAAAAAATAAAACATTACAACATATATTTTTTCTTCTAGCAGGTAGCCGGTTGTTTTGCCAAATACTATAGTGAATATTTATATTGATGGATATTTTTATTGTTTGTTCAGAAAAAAAAGCCAAAATCACGTTATTTTCATGCAAGTTACACAAAATATCACATAAAAATTAATATTGTTATTAATAATTAAATTACATAAATATTTGCTAAAATTATATCTTGTTCCAAATGTCTTACAAAAGTTAATCACTTATTACTTATCATTTAATACTTATCATTTAAACGTTTTTAATAAATCCTCGAGTCCCTTTAATTATTATTTAAAAAATTAAAATCACAATTGGTGATATATTTAAAACTATCTTTACAACATAATAAATATTTTTTAATACTTATTATTTTTGATGATTTTTATCAATTTTGAAATTGTTAGCTTCCTTAAAAATTCCTTAAATAATATTGAAGGAAATGTTTATCTGCAAACGCACAAATCTTATATAAGATTTTTGTTATTATGGACTTACTTCGTGATTTAAAAAAAAAGATAAATTGAACTAATCAATTTTTAACTTATTTGAAAAATTGTGTTTAAAAATGTCGACATTACTGTAATTTATTTATGCAAATTAATCTAACAGATATCTTCCATAAAAATAGCTTTTTTTAAGTGCTGTCCTTTTCCAGATCCATTTGTAAGATAATCAGCCTTACGCTTCAAATGCCAGAAAGAGATTACTTTGAAACATTTCAGAAAAAAGGTCTAAGATTTGCTCAAAATACTGTGAAATTTATTTGGTAAAATGAAGATTTTTTTTTTACATTTTCGCCCTGAATAAAATAGGTATATCTGGTCAAAATATCTTGAAATGATTGCAAGCGGGTAAAGTTGCCATGGTTGACAGTAATTTATAACTTTTTAGGCATCAGAATTTTAGACTTGGTAAAGTAATAAGATTTTGCAACACATCAAAACATATTTTTCGAAGCCAATTATAGAATAAAATAATTCTGTCCATTTTGAGATTAATCAGTCGTGTGTTTTTTTATAGTACCTATTCATAAACCTCTTCGTCCATTCTCGCTAAAAAATCGCTATAGCCATTTTTTACCGTACTTTCAGATATTTTGCTACTTAAATAAACAAAATTTAAAATTTACATAGGACAGTGTATAAACAATAAGATTGATTTGTATGTTTTGGTTTTTTGTGGTAGAAACATGTTGGTATTATTCATTTTCAAAACATTTTTTACAGAAACAGCGCATAGGGCGCTTGTATCAGTTAAGCATACTGATATTTATTAAAGTAAATATATAACTCAATTAAAACAAGAAAATTGTGGCGGAAGAAATACGTCACGCGTGCGACGCGGGACGAAGCAAAATCTACCGAACTCCGCCGAACGCTACCGAACAACGACGAGAACCATTTTAACCTTCATGGCAATATTTTTTACCTAGTAAATTGAACTTAAATTCCTTACATTTGAATGTCCAAGATGTTTACCATAACGTTAGAAATAATAAATATTTAAAAAATCATTTATACTGCGTATTTCATTACATTAATTTAAATTAATACCTAAGTAATTTTGAAAACCAAAATTTTCTGTGAATGCAGAAAAATAAACGAAAAATCACAAGATCATTAGTGCAATCAGTTTTTATAAATAGGATAAATTAATAAACGAGATACAATCATTTCAAGTTTGATTTTTTGTAATGAAACGCGTATGTGAAATATAAACTATAAATGATTGTATCTCGCTTATTAACCGGCCAATTTTACGAACGGATTGCACTAATGGTTTTGTGATTCTTCGATTTATTTTTCTGCACTCACGAAAATTTTGGTTTACAAGACTTCATAAAAAAAAAAAGGAATTTAAAAAAAAAATTTAATGCATTATTTGACATAAAAATTTTTTCAGATGCCACGGATTATTTCCGCAGAATGTGTTTGAATAAAAAATGTGTACTAAGAATTGTTTTAATCATGATATATTCAATATTTGCGTCGTGCCTTCATAACAGATTGCGCCACTGTGCAAGTTTTTGGAATGAATAAAATATTTGTAATTTTTTTTGTGTAATTTTTTGTGTTTCGGATATGTAAATTTTGGAATCTGAGCTTAAAATTTTCTTTTTATTTTAATAAAACGTTTCGTGGATTAAGTAAAATTATACAAATTCCTATTAAAAATGCCGTTTTTTTTTTTTCTTTATGGAAATAACAATTTGTCAAAAAAAAAATCAACCTAACAATTTTATGAAAAACTATGTGTCAAGTTAAAAAAAAACTCAACTCCAAATATGAAGTAGATTCACCGGTTTCCCGTTTGTACATTGAGTTTTCTTACACGATGTATAAGAACGTTTTTAACCCACTAGAGTTACTAATTGTGATAAATTAATAAATTGTTTTTTTTTTTTTACACAATTCTGTTTTTAAACTTCAAAATAATATGCTTACAACATAAATGATGTTTTCAAAATGAACAGTACAAGAAGCATGGTTGTAGCTTTGTGGAGATTTTATAAAAAGTAATTTTAAGTATTCAATTCGCCATTCCTAATTAAATTTGATATACTCAAATAAAAATACCATAGTCAGGTGTGAAAAACGAAATACACACAAAATAGATGTACACAAATGACTAAGAATTCTTAAAATTTAATTTAAACAAAATTAATCAAAATTTTAGATGAATAATATTTTCAATCATCCGGCATTCACATAATTTATCAAGATAATTTAACTATCGCAAAAACAATCATGAAAAAATAAACACAACACGTGTTTAATCACGATGATTATTATGAAATAATATAATATGGAAAAATTTGTAAGCATATTGTATAATTTCTTATCAAACGCTTTGGAAAAGCCATTTTTTAAATTAAGTAGGTACCTACGCTTATGTTATATATATTTTTAATAACAAATTTAATGAATACTCCTTAAGAATGTTATCAATTTACAAATTAATATGTTGAACATGATATTATAGTTTATGTTTCTAGCATGGGCCTTGAGACCTATGGAACGTTAACATATTATACTGTATTTATTATTTTATTCATAATTAATTACACCCGTTTAATTTTATTAGTGCTAAATGTATGTAATTCATTGTATGTGATGGGACATCACAGAGCATGTCATGAGCTTTCTATGAAATTGTACTATTGAGATAATAAACTAATACTCAATTAAAATTATCCCTTGTTTTTATTTACTTATTTAAATATTTAAAAAAAATCTTTTGTAACCTGCATCACTACGTAAAGAACATAGAAGACTTCAAAATCTTAAGAGTTTGATTTTACCAATGATAGTATACATCAATATCATTGGATTTTATGAGCCAACTCAAATGTTATCGGGACATGGTTCCTTCAGAAAACATTTATTATCGGATATTATTGATATCCCAACAGAGACAGAGAAACTCTGGAAACGAATGTGGGTTATCTAGGCGTTTACAGGGCTTATGACCTGTCATTGGCTGGGTTAAGTGGCCATTTGACGTATTACAACATTCCCCATTCCGCCCATCATCTGATAACTATATATGAAAATTTTTAAAACTTCTATATATTTGTTGAGTTTGTACAGAAGTATCCACATTTGAGTTGGTTTTTCGACAGATTTTTTTTATAAGTGACATCTGTTGAGAAGATAGCTAAGCATTTTTTTGGCAATCTAACTTTATTGGTGTAGGTAACCCACATTCGTTTCCAGAGTTTCTCTGTCTCTGTTGGGATATCAATAATATCTGATATCAGCCCAGCATGGGTATAATCCAGTAATTTGTCTACAAGTATTTGTATTCATTTCAAAAATGTTGTTTACATTTATATCGATTGAAAAAGAGGGAAAACGATTTTAGCCCTTGCGATGACCAAACTTTTCAAGATGTCCCCATATACTTACTGTATGACTGTCCCATGTTTGACGCTGAGAGGCTCAGCTGCAGCCTGCACTGCGCAGTACGGAGTCAGGTTCTGGGTTTTATAACACCACTTTTAATAGAGACGTTCATCAGCACAACACCCGATCACTTCCCACCTGTACATCGAGGTTTGTTGCACGGTGTATTATAAATGAAAGTCAGATTTCAACAATATATTTTATTCAACATTGACTGAGTGAACACATAACATTTCAACGTGAATAACAATAATTCGTTTGTTATGCATAGATAATACTTAATCAATAACATAACATCAATAAGTACATCTTACATAGGTAACGTATCCAATAGTTATATTAGGCCATCATCTCTACTAACATTATCCCACCAAATCGACGAGCGTCAAACTTAACTATGTCTTCAGGAGTGTGCAGAAATAACGGTGATGAATTTATAATCAACAAGTGAAAGAACAACCTAACCCACAAAATAGTTTCAAATTTGTTGAGATTATCTACTGACATTTCTTGGTGGAATTGCATTTCAATAAATAAAACACCTTTTTAGTTAGACCACTTATGTAGTTTATTCCAGTAACCTGGTTTCGCTATCGCTAGCATCGTAAGTCTGACGATATCAGATAATCAATTATTTTAGGCAGGTGCGCCTCAGGGCTGTTTTGGTCTTACACTTAGCGCATACTCCACCGCGTAACTTGCGGCCGCTTTCCTAGACAAACGTATTCCTCGATTTTCTCCCTGGAATTTAACATTAGAGTTAGAGCAATGATTTTTTCACACATTTTCGATATCGACCAGATGCGTGTTTGTATCTCCTTTAATTTGTTAATATTTTTAAAATAAGACGATGCAAACACGCATCTGGTCGATATCTAAAATGTGTGAAAAAATAATTGCTGTAATGTTAATAAATCCTAGGGAGAAAATCGAGGAATACGTTTGTATGGGAAAGCGACAGCGATTCAATGCTCTTAAGAGCATAATTCACCATTCACAGAAAATTTAGTTAACAAGCTCATTAGAAGCCATATCGTCCACGCAACCGCAATATGTCATAAGACACCGCTTTTTCAAAAATGCTATTTATTATTTTTTCATTTGGGTTGGTCTCGCAAAATTTCATGAACCAAAAACATTGTATGATTTATATTTTTCTCATCCCACGTGGTTTAAAATCGCTTGATAACGATATGTCTTAAGCCACAAATGATTTGATTATATTCTTAATTCATTTACTGAGACTATTAGGAGTTATCATAAAAAAAGACAAGACAGTAAAAATGTTATAATTTGTGAAGTTGTTTTTTCGCTCTCCTGTATTATGCCCGCTTTATATGAGACAGTTTCTTGTTCAGAAAACTACACAGTTTCTTGTTCAGAAAACTGTGCAGTCTGTCAAACTTCTGTCAAAAGACACGCTAAATATGTGTATTTTTGAAACGCGATTGTATGTTATTATCGTATGTTTGCTCTCAGGAAATTGTATATTTAGCTGATAATGTAAATATGTTATTGTTTTTTTACGTATTTAAAAGCATACAATAAACCAATGTCTATTTAAACGTTTACATAAAAAACATTGACTGTCATGTCAGCTTAAATCTGACACTAGCACACAGTTTTTCATGCAGTTTTAGCTTTATACGGGACCGTTTTCAGACTGCACAGAAAACTGTGTAGTAAACTGTCCCATATATAGCGGGCTTTAGGAATTTGTGGCTTACGACATTATATTGCGGTTGCATGAACGATATACCCCTTTGAAGTAAATATAAGCCTTGTACATTATAAGCAAGGCAAATAATGCACTCACAAAAAAGCCGAAATACATGTTATGCGCTGATGGTCTTACTAAATATACATTGGTTAGACATCTAACCTAAAGGATGTTAGGTTGTTCTTCCACCAAGTTCTCCAATAATGATTTATTTAGAGATCTAATACGCGTAACAATCATACTGTATAAATATCAATCAATAAATTTGTTTAACTTTAATCTTGCTTTGAAATGTGTAAAAACTGCGATGACAGAGGTTTTTAAAAATATTTTCAAGGTGACAACTTGTCACTTGAATGCAGAACTAGCCTGTGTATAACTTGTCACAGGAGTAATATAAAGATTTTATTTGGAACAGATATCACGATTTTTTAAAGTATGCTTCTACTACTTGCCCCCTTATCCACACCCAATGGTGCATATGGCACTGCATCGGTACATCTTGATCATTTCATTACATGAAGGTAAGATGATCATTCGCTTCGGAACCAGTCCAAGGAATCACACATGAAATATTAATATGAACATCACATGTTCAACATATTTTCATTTGAGATGGGACATTTTTTTACCATAATAAGATCACTTCAGTTGAAATTTCTGCATAATCAACTCCACTTCAAAAAAATTATACTATATATTGTTAGTTCTGCATTCAAGCAACAACTTTTATCTGGGAACTTAAAAAAATAATATCATTTTGATACAATAACTCAATTTAGCTTCAAACTCCCATGAAGTTGACTTACGAGTAAGTTGGAAATGCTTCCCATACTAGTCAACTGAATGCAAATAAGAATTTGTTTTTTAACGGATGTAAAACATTCAACTTAAACCAGCTTTTAGGTTAGTTTGTCATTTTCATATACGAAAGGTAGTTGCCAAAAAATCTCATTGAATATAATTGATATTGCACAAAAAAATAGATTCGGAACATTTGCATTGATCAATTTTATCAATCGAACACACTCTTCGTTTCGCTGTGGTTAAAAATACTGTGAATATTAACATGATTTAAATATTATATTTTACGTATTGGATCTTTCGAAAGAATATATTTTTGGTTAGACATGTGAAAGTGAATTTGCAACTACGCAAATAAAACTAATCTTTAGTAATTATGCCTGGGTAATGCAAATAATATGCTATGGAAAAGAGCAATATCCAAATTTAAGAGTCGTACGACAAAGCTTGGTTTAGGATCTGTGCTTTCCGTTGCCTGCTGGGAGGAAACAGGCTGCCTGAGTGCATTAGAAGCTCTGTCAACGTGACTGAGAGCCTCAACCAGCGTGTGGAAGGTGATTAAGTGTTATTAGTTTCATTAAATGTTAATTTAATGATCTGTCTTGAATAGGTGATCCCAAAATGAGTTGAAATGAGACAAAATAAGCACAAGATTTTGTAAGATCGATAAATTAATAAATAAATCTACATACGTAGTATATCCACAAAGTAAGCTCCGTTTCTATTTCTATCCACGGCAGCGCTGCGATCGCAGTTCCGAGCATGCGCGGCAGTTACTCTGACTCGAGGAGAAGAAATGTACGACATTTTGCTAAATGACCTTACATATTAAATCACCCATTTAAACGAGGCATTTTACTTAGGACAAGAAAGGTTTAAAATATTACTGACATCAGTATAAATTAAAGTTTGTAGATGCGATGTTTTTGGGCTTTGCCGACTGCGACACGGTATAAACTCCTAACACTTAATCACACATAAGATTATACTCATACATCAGCACAGAATGAACGCATATTAACCCAAAAAAATATTATCTGTTGAATAAACACCATGGCAAAAGCATTCATTTCCAATATAATTATATTCTTACTTATAGCCATTATTTAACTTAATGTGATCAATCATTCTTTTGTTTCTTAATTAGATTACCAATAGACGCTACTGATAATGTACCGCAAACTTTACTCATTCGATATGATCCTGTACTTACTATAACTCCTAAACACTATACATAAATACGCCATACTTAAACTAAATATAAATTACTTAAATCTCTAAATTACACAAGATGTGTACATAATATTTTAATATATATTAAATATATAATTATCGAGATAAGCACTGCTTATAATTTTTTGCACATTCTTAGAAGTTATTAATGCTGGTTATATTTACTAAATTATAAAATACGTGTCATCTGAGCCAGGACATATAAAAATATTAGATTCGTATTTAAATAAAAACAAGAATATAAAATATTTGGATGAAATTTTCTTTAGTTGGTTCATGAGATATGAATTTTACTAATTTTGAGATAAATTTACAAACGACTCAATAAGTTTAGTAATTGAATCACATTTTAAAAAAGGAATGAATTCACTTATTTATTAATTAATTCCAAGAAAAAAATCTTGATGGCATTAAACATCTCGAAAAATACGGCTCTTAAAAAATAAGGGGACACATTTTTTATTTCTTAAATATTTTTACTTTTATGAACGAAAAATGATGAAAAAAATGTGACATTATTTGTGCATAAAGTTCCGGCTTCGAAACATACAAATGTACCAGCTTTTATGGTAGTGAATGCAGAGCGAAAGAAAATAATATACAAATAATGCAATAAATAGTCTATGTAAAATCTTCGTTTTTATTAACTGTCTCTTTTTTATTATTTTTATATTTGACAAAGAGAATTATTGAGAATTACGCAGATAGGTGGGTATTATAGATGTCCCTAATATAACCAAAAAAAATTATTATTTTATTATTTTGAAAACGCATACCATACCCTAAGATATCTTTTTTGCAATTACTATGGCCTATTCAGATACGAAATTTCACATGTGTACAATGATTTTAACTCGTGCTGACGAGGCCTCAAAGTTTTTAAAAATTAGAGAAATTCACTTCATGTTGTATGAACATATTATCAACATGTTCCGATGCAAGTCGGCACGGGTTACTGTACTCCAAATGAACTGAAATTTGCTGAACAAGTGTTTTATAGCATCACAAAAGAAAGTAGGCCCTATGCATCAAATAATAATCAAGTTGAAAAATAAGGGACATCCTAGTGGGTATTCACTATTTAGATACAAAATGTGAGATAAATGTATATGAAAATAAACTTATTCAAAAACAGCAGAATACAGAGAGTTAGCATAGATAGTAAATAATATTTATTTTACGTTTTAACATGTATTATTTGTATATGTTTAAACTTTTTTAAGGATACCATTTAACATCGGACAATTCGATAAGATTTTCTGTGAGAAAATTAAAACAACAATCAAATAAATATGGGTGTATTTATTTTTTTAATATCATCTGTTTGTGAGATATATTATTTGGTAATAATCCAGCTCAGAACAGGGTTGTAACATAAAACTTTATTTGGGTGCGGAAAAATCACAAAGCCATTGGTGCAATACGTTTGTCAATTGGATAATTAATAAGCGAGATACGATAACGTAATGTTTGGGTTTTAAAAGGTATGGAATTCATTTTGGAAAATATGGAACTAAAATCTTATAAGTCTGATGGCAAACTGTCGCCCGCCTTAAATATTTATGTATAGTTTAATGTTATATTATAGTTTCTTTAATGATACTTAAGAGTAACGATATTTACATGTTTTTTTGTAGTTTTCTTGTTTATAATTAAATACAATATAAATATGAATAACATTTTATTTTTTTAGCAATATTTAATATCAACTATGAAATATCTCAACAAAAGCACACTTAGATTTAATAATTACGTGTATACTGTTTATTAGCTAATTTGTTTACGGTAATTATATGGCTTAATTATTATTTATCCATGTAGAATCACTTTATAATGAGAAGACATTGGTTATTCTAAGGTAATGAATGACACGTGTGTGACTAAATTATACAAAATTCAAGAAATTGACTTACATTAAAGGAATTTTCCTATCTGTTTAAAGAGATAAATTTAAACATCGAGGCTGAAAGCCATAATCGCAAAATCAGAAGGCTTCTGCCACAAAATTTGATCACAAAACATTCAGTGCAATCCGTTACCAAATCGAATATTTAGCGAGATACAATCAAAGTTTGTGTAGAATTGTTTTGTAAGAATCAATAATTTTTACAAAACTTTAAATGAGCATATCTCGCTTATCAATTATCCGATTGACAAACGTATAGCACCGATGGTTTTGTGATTTTTCGTTTTTTTTTTCTGCGCTGCAAGCTTTTTTAAACTGGTACCTGCGCCGTGATCACCAAGTCATTAAGATATATAGCATTTATGACGGCAATCAGTAAATCATCAGAGATTTTAATGATTGCCGTCACATACTCGTTAAAACTGCGATATATCTCCATACAGAAATGTTGGTGATCGCAGTGCATTATATGTTTGACGCGTAGAATTATAATTCGAAACACGTGTATAAAAGCGAATTTGAATTAAAATTTCACGCGTAGTGCCAGGACAGAGTGGTATGGCATTCAGTCCTCTTTGCCTACCCCTTTCGAGGAAATAAAGTGATGGTTAGATAGTCAAAGAAATCCTATAAACTGTGAAAATACCAATAAATGTATTTCAACTTGAAGCAGTTGATGCAATAATATATAATTTGAAAAATTATCTTGAATGATTGTATTTTTAAAAAATACATGTATAAAAGGAATGCAGGAGAAAGGAATGGGAACTAGTTATATGTCTTAAACAATTGTTAGACTTGAGATCTATAATAGGACTACAAATTTAGTCTTTGAAATGCCACAGAAATAAAATTAATAATATCGTACCCTGTTCAGAAAAAATAGGCATTGGTATTCACTATTAATCATTATTGCAATCATAATAATAGGTATTTTGTTTTTTTTATTTACCTATGTAATATAACCGACACATCAGGCCGAAAAAAATGCTTTTGATTGTTGTGATCTCACCGGGAATCGAACCTCGAGCCCATGTTGAGTCCAACATCTCAGTTATTAAACCACGGCGGGCGTTTCAGGGTGTAAAAAACCATTGCATTTAAGTAAGATGATTTTATCTGAACAGGGTCGATTTTGCGTGGTTAGTAACATCAAAATATACCAACAAAATCTGTATAAATTTTACTATTAACAAATTATATTTGTTGCAATTGAATTGAATTTGTCCCCCGTTAGCAATGTTCTTAATTTGTTTGTAGAAAAAAAAAAATTACTGGCATCTACTGTTTAGTCTTTTTGATAATCCCGTGTTACTAACCAGCCCTTTTTACATGTGATAAGGTGGATGATATAGTGATTGGACAGTGATGTAGTAATTGAACATCGTAATTCCAATCTTGGGCGTTAATAAGTTTACAGATCTAAATAAATCAATAAATTATATTTACTTTCGGCTAAGGTAGGTTTAGTGTACTCGAATTGTAGTTATCATTTCCAATAAATAAAACTGTCCAATTGCTAAAACCCTGTCATGTTACTATAGCACCCACCTTAATACAAGTTGGCCTCTAGAATGAGACCATCACGATGTTAAAAAGACGTTGATATCTTTGTAAGAGACAAATCTTCAACGATATAAACGATACAGCCTCAAACATAAAGTGATCTCAAAAATATTACACCTAATCTGACCTCAAAAAAATGAGAAAGCTTGCTAAATGCTCTGTATTTTAGTTTCGTATTTATTTGAGAGGTCTTACATCAACTTAACAACTAGATTGAAACTTAACGATTCTTAAAAATCAAGATATCTTAAAACTAATTATTATCGTGTAATTAACATTAGTGTACATTCACAGAAGCTTAAAAATAAAACTGAATTACTTTCATGGACTATTTTAAGTTATATTTTATAAACTTACATATCGATTATGTTACACTCTATCATCAACCCACGGTTGGTTTATATTGTCGGTTGTTTTATGTGATATGTCAGATCGTGATCTGCTATGCAAGGCAGTGTTTTCTAAACGGTCTATCTAATATCCATGGATATAATTCAAATCGAAACCAGCGCCATTTTGCAACCGAAAATTGAAAAAATATATATTTACGATACATCTGAGCGTGGTAACTAATAAATATTTAAAGGCTGGACATTAAAAAGATGTTAACTTTATTACTACTATCCCTAATGGTGCTTTGGGCACTGCATTGTTACACTGAGTGTCCAGATCATTTATCACGCGAAGGTAGGATGATCAGGCTTACGCTTTGGTGGCAGTTCAAGATACCGTACATGAAATATTAATGTGAAAACTACATTAAAAACAATATTTCATGATGACCCCCGGGGAATCTCAATTTTTTTTAATGTATCCCCCGTGTTATCCGGCACTGCTATTTTCCATACAAAGTTTTTCTCCTTATCATGTTTTTATGTTGAATAAACTAAGCACGTTGGTAATGTCCAGTTTTTAATTATCACCATATATTTTTACCCGAAACCCTCTATTGTAATCTTAGCGTAAGATACATATAACAATATTTTTCTATAAAAAAATGGCGTGAGATGTCTTAAATCTTCGAAAATAAAAAATAAACAACTATCAAAGTCAAAATTTGTTAAAAAGTATGATACAATCAGGAGTTAATACGGCTGTGTTATTTACGAGTTTAATTTTTATGGCACAAATTCTATACATAAAAGTTGTATTTCAGATAAATACAATTAATTGTCGTATTATGGTTCATTTGAAGGTGAAAGAAATCTGAATCTATACAAAGTTCTTAGCTCTATTTTATTTTGTGTCCCCATTATATATTTCTCTCTTCAACCTACAAATCGACCCCTTCATAGATGACGAAAAATACTTGAGAATATAATTTTTTTTATCCAATTTTATATTTTTGATGTAACACCAAAACTACGAGCCTAATGCATCCGATATGAACTTTTCCTCTGGTCCAAGCGAAGTGAGCACGGATTCACCAGTGTAACAAAAGAAAATAATATTATTTAAAGTTTTTAAAATTATTAAAATGATGGATAATAAATACTAAAAACTTTTACTTTTAATCATTTTTTTATATCACAATTTTCGCAAGTTCTATATGAAGCAATACAGGGTAACAAAACTCGTAGTACAACCCGAAAACTGGTGAATCTACATCATATTTGGAGACGATTGTGTAATATGACTTTTTAATCTGAGCTTGAAAAAAATTAAAAATTTTCTTCTCACAAAAGTTTTCATAAGTATAGCAGATTAAGTAAAATTGCTCAAATTTGTATTAAAACGCGTTTTCTAATTTGTTTTTCTTTATGAATAGTATTAATTTGACTAAATACATGATAATTGATAGCAAAAAACCGAAACCGTACTCAATTTTCTAAAAAACTAAGGGTCAAATAAAAAAAAAAAATTCTACAAAATAGACTCCCAATATTATGTAGATTCACTGGTTCCCCGCTTGTACATCGAGTTTTGTTACACCCTGTATAGCACAGAAATGTTTCACATCATATGATAAAACACCACTATCAGAATCTGTTGATCAATTATGAAAGTTATTAATAAGTAGAAAGCTATAGCTGTTTTGTAGATAAAATTTTTGGAATGTACCTATTTCATTTCTCGTTACTAAAATTGTATTTGTCCAGCAATTTTTTTTAAGTAACAAGAATTAAGACACCCTCAAAATGTTGATATAAGAACATTTTTTTGTGGTTTAAAAAATCAGTGTATGTCTCAAAATTAGCGATGTTTTGTTTCATCTTTACAACTAGAACAGCCAAAAAAAATTACTTTATGTCTTTGACTGTGAAAATAAGAAAATTTTATTGCGTTGTTTTGGAATCTTTAATTTAACTGGTGCATCCGTGAATTACCCCGCGTTCTCTAGCCGACAATTTTATGGTGAAATAAATTACATAATTAGGATATGCGTCAACTTTGAATTTTTGGAATGAATAGGCAAAAACTTTTCAGGAGCCAAATACAAATAAATTTACAGTAAAAATTTTTAAAAAAAAATGTTAATATAAAAAAATTTTGTTACAAGTTGACTAAAAAAATCACAGCAAAAGTTTATAAAAATGTGTTTCATAAACAGTATTTTTGAACTATCGAGATAAATAAAAATTCTCTGTCAATTCTTTCGTAACTGCCACATCTTTCGGTAATATTATTTCCTGAACCAAAATTAAGTTTCAGCGTTTCATTATCGACAAAATATTGGTTTTAAAGATGACATACAAAATAAAATTTTATAAATTGTTTTTTTTTAATGATATAATTAACGAAAATGACCTTATGAATAAGCTAAAACATTTTTAGAATTATCTTTTTAAGCACTATTCAACAACAGAACTGCTAAAATTGACATATAGAATATAATGTATTGTCATATTTTTATTTTGGTAACTTAGTACCAATAAATTGACGATTTTAGAGGAAATTAAATATTTTTGCATTTTACATTCGACGGTGGAAAGGAAAAAGTGACTAAGGGACTTAATATCTGCAAAGGAAAATGATACCTAGCGACATGATATTTGGTATAATTTGTCACTTATACAGCAGAATCAGAAGTCTGAATAATCCAACAATTGGTGAACTGCATATCTTTAAGAGGACGCACTGTCACTTGACTGTGGCTGTTTCTCCATACAATTGTAGTCCTTGATTTTCTCCCTGGAACGTAGCAATGATTTCTCCACACTTTTTTGATATCGACAAGATGCGTGTTTGCATTATCCTATTTTTTTTTGTAATGATTAGTTAAAGGAGGAAAATAATAATTTAAGAAAATACGAAGATACAATCATGGTTATGGTTGATATTTAAAGTGTGGGAAAAAAATAACGCTCGAGTGGTAAATTCCACGGAGAAAAATCAAGGACAGCGCATCTTCATAAAGGTATATTTTCATAACTAAGATGATTTGGGTATCAACACCATATTTTGTTGGTAAATAATGTCCTTTAATATTTGTTTCAATATATTTCCAGCTGCAAAAAACAATCGCGGATTGTCATTACACATATTTCTTGATATCACTCAAAGGTGGATTCATAGGTTACTACAGCTGTAAGTCGATATCGTGAAATGAATCTAAAGCCAGGGCTTCCAAGCCAGGAACAAAACTTTTTGGTACATAATTAGTCACACACAGTAGATGGCAGTACAGTATATATCACGTGGTACCCAGTCTACTCTATGATTTTTTTTTTTAAAATGGTCTAATCAAAAGGAATCCCGTATTTACGTGTATTTTATGTTGTGCGTAATTTACATTTTGAAATTTTCATCCGGACTGCAAAAACAAAGGTGAAATGTATACAAATTTTTGGATACATTACTGATTTTACTTTTCCTATCTTTTATTGAGTCTTGTGGTAAAAATTTCGTGCTCGGGCTGGCAGTTATTAAAACGTTCGGTGCTCAAAGTGGTTGCAATTTTTTCAAAGTGGTCAATAAAGGACAATAAAATTTTGCGATAACAATGACAAAAATAACAATTTCTGTTAATATTTTGCTACGATAAAATAAGTGGGGGGTTGTTCAGTTTTTTTGGATTTCAGTGAAGTTAAATGCAATTTTCGTGTGTAGTATGTATAGGTTAGTTTGTGACATTTACAAAGATCCATCATTTTGTGTATCCATATTATTTTTAAATGACATTAGACTTAAATATTATATATACAATCAATTCATTAGAGCAAGACAATTGTTATTTACAAATATTTTATATTGCAGACATCTATTTTGTTTTTTTTTACAATACAAAATAAAGTACAGTACAATTTTTACTACTATTCTTTCAATCAATAAATTTGCCTTAATCCTTTTCTCATGTAAAATGTTTCATACAGTGGTTGAAAGATAAGATACAACTTGTATCTTATTTTACGACCAATTTTATGAAATATTTTACATGAGAAAAATATGGAAATATCGAAAATATATATATTTGAAATTTTCCCCCCGCCGTCAATTTTTTCGCTATAGTAAACTCTCACACAAGAGATGGCGCTCGGAAATTTTATTAAATGTGGTTCAAATTTTGATCAACTTGTTTGTATGCAGCTTGCGTTCTTTAATTAGTGTATTCTATGATCTATGCTAAGTTCAGAATGCAAATAATAGTAGTCCTAGACAAAAAAAAATAAATATACATTAATCAGGATAATTTGATTGGATTTAAATTTGGAAAAGACTTGACAAATCTTACGGTGGACTTATCTCTTTTAACATTTAAAATATAATAGCCGTGATGTATAGGATTTATAAAAAAAATCATTCATGTTGAAAAATTTGCTCTACTTTTGATAAAAACAACCATTTTTGTGCGAGCTTTATATAAAATTTTGAAAAACCAACAATATAAAATTAATAATAAATTTTTTTTCACTTGAGCATTTCAGTTTAAAGATCGCAGCGGTGGAGACGATTTTCACAAAAGCAGCCAAAATTTAGGTTGTATAGCTTAGCGGCCGTATTATAATCATTTGGCGGATGAACCCAAACCAGGGTAAATAAATAAATAAATAAATATCAAAGGAATATTTTACTTCACGCACAGCGTTTTTTTTCAATTCTTTTTTAGTAGAAGAAATAAAGGGGTACTTTAGCGTCGAGCGTTAGGTATGCGAGGTACCAAAACAAGGATAAATAAATACCAGAAGATCATTTAACCTTACAAGCCAATCTACGCCATTTTTACATACACTCAAATGTACATTTACAAGTGCTTTCTTTGCTCTAAAGCGCCCTATTATCTTGGTCAACGCATGGTCATAAATTCATTAGCCATCGTATCGCACTATTAGTTAACAAATATACATTTCGTCGCCGTTCAGGCAAAAGTCACTATCTCTAGTCTAAGAAAATTTTGATTTGAATCACAATTAATAGAAAAAGTTACAATGCTTAACAGGCAAACTTCACTTTCTCTACTTATTTAGTAATGCAAACATATAGATTAAATGAAAACTCTTCAACAGTGAAGACTTGACCACTATTTTAAGCGAACATTGAATATACTATCAAAATATACTATCATCAATAGACTCCACAATCTAGGCAATAAGTTTATGCATACTGGCGATACATTCGATGTCAATTTTAATGCCTACAAGTTGGCACTTCTAAATTATTTCAAGGCCGAATGTATCGATTAGTGTGCATACAATTTGGGTTTTAAAGTTTAATGTTTTTAATGCAATGTTTATTTGATGCTGGATTATTTTAACATGTTTTATGTATATTATGATTTTGTGTATTTGCTGTAAATATTTAATATGTAAAAGGCACTGTGTGCCGTTTATTTTAATAAAATAAAATAAAAAAAAAATAGTGTTTCTAGAGTTAGTGATTTTTGCCTGAAAGAGATAACTTTATTTTTATTTTACCCTCTCCACCGACTCTGGTGTGATGTTAGCCATATTAATAACTGTCAATGGCTTAAGCAAGCATTCCACAGAGAACACAAATATGCATTCGAGTGTTTGTGACAATAACGTAGATTGTATTTCTAAGGTTATCTTCACTAACTTGGGAAGTTTTCTTATACTTTCTTAGTAGATGTAGGAGTTCATGATGGGCATTTTGGCGTCGCTAACGTAGCAGGCGTTGGGGCCAGGCGGGGGCCCGTAGGCCAGCGTGGGGCCCACTGTGGGGTACGAGGGGTACCCGTCCCGGGGCGCGGCCTGCAGCACCACGTAGGGGAACCCGGGGGGCATGGCCTGGGCGTAACCGGGGCACGTAGTGTACAAACCCGTAGCTGAAAAGAAGAAAAAAAATCCAGACTAAAAATCACTTGAATATCTTCATCTATAATATGTATGACAGTTGCTAGTATTGACCTGGTACCAACTTGAATCTATGAATTTTCATAGATACTAAAGTTAACCATAACGCCATTTCCCCGACAGAGAAGATAGAATGCCATACCACTCTGTTTTGGCACACTTTCCTTCAAATGCAAACATTTTCTTTTACATGCATCCCAAATTTTCTGGCTTTTCAAATGGCCACTTTCAAGCACTTTTACTCAACCATGCCATGTCTATCTTGGCCTTCCTCGACTACAAAATCCAGGTATACTTGTATTATTACTTACATTATTATTACACAATGACAATGACAATTATAGTACGTAAGTCGAGACAGTGGTAGGGGCTATGAAAGCATTTGTTTTATTTTTTTATTTAATTTTGTTTACGGATTTAAGTTGTTCGCGTACATCACTTAATTTTCATCCGAAATTTTATCACACTGACAATCTTAAAATCGCAGTTTAGCTTGTTGAAAAATTCGGTAGTTGTGCTGGACTGAAAAAAGACTCGATAGTCTTTAAAGCAGACTGGGGAAAGAGTGGGGCTTTCATTGTATTTTAACTTGTTTTATACAGGGTGTAACCAAAACTCGATGTACAAGCGGAAAACTGGTGAATCTACATCGTATTTGGAAACGATTGTGTAATATGACTTTTTAATCTGAGTTTGAAAAAAACTAAAGTTTTAATAAGTATGGCAAATTAGGTAAAATTGCTCAAATTCTTATTGAAACGCAATTTTTCTTTTTTTTTCTTTATGGATAGTATTAATTTGAGTAAATACTTATATTTGATAACAATTTGTAAAAAAAAATTCGAAAAATAAATCAATTTTGTACTCAATTTTCTCGAAAACTAAGGGTCAAATAAAATAAAAAAATTCAACAAAATCGACTCCCTGTATACAAGGTCATGTATACAGGGTGTAACAAAACTCGTTGTACAAGCGGGAAACCAGTGAATCTACATCATATTTGGTGATGATTGTGTTATATGACTTTTTAATCAGAGCTTGAAAAAAAAATTTTTTTCTTCGGTCAAAAGTTTTCATAAGGTAAAATTGCTCAAATTCTTATTAAAACGCATTTTTATATTTAGTTTTCTTTATGAATAGTATTCATTTGAGTAAAAACATGATATTTGATAACAATTTGCAAAAAAAAATCGAAATAAAAATCAACTTTGAACTCGAACTTCGACTCCAAATATTATGTAGATTTACTGGTTTCCGGCTTGTACATCGAGTTTTGTTACACCCTGTATACTTGTTTATACATGCAGATATATTTATGACCCCAGCATCTCTACAAGAAAAGGAAAATTTTCTCTTCAATCTAAAATGTATTATTATTATAGGCAGGCAGCTTTTGCTGGTGCGCCT
This sequence comes from Micrasema minimum, assembly GCA_022494985.1. Classification (NCBI taxonomy): domain Eukaryota; kingdom Metazoa; phylum Arthropoda; class Insecta; order Trichoptera; family Brachycentridae; genus Micrasema; species Micrasema minimum. The sequence continues at coordinate 97,469 of JAGVSP010001982.1, forward strand.
TATCTTTTGTACTGCTTCTTGTCTGCCTTCTGCATCTAAATGGTTTTTGAACTGGTTGACCGTAGTGGAGTGGACAACTAGGCCTGACAATTTTTTCCAGTCTGAAACCACCCTACTGGGTGGTATCTATTTAAATCTCTAAAATACATAGCATTTTCCGAATTTAATTTGTTACCTAACATGTTTAAGATCCCTGTATCTAACTATCGAAACAGGACCTCTGATTTGAAGAAATATTATTTTAATAAGTATTTTGAATGATACCCTTTCTACTTGCATCGATATAATATATGGTATTGCTGTTACTGTAATAATTCACTTTATTTTTTCTTTAGGTTTTATGTTTTCGTTGGATTGTTGTTTTTTGTATATATTGTGTTTATTTTGTGATCTAAGCGATGTCAGTGCGTATTAGAATAAAATGAATATGTGTTTTTATTTGTTCCTAAATGAGTTTATTGTAAAAACTCCTAGGGAGTATTGGATTGAAAAAGAAAAGAAAATTCTTAATTTTTTTCTATGTAATGTTATTTTTATAAATAAAAAAAAATAAAGTATTAATAATAATAATAATCTGCTGGACTGGCATAGGGTAGGCGATTATAAGCAGGCGGCCTTAATAAACTGTACTCTCGTCCATAATAAACTGTATTCCAGTAGTAAATACCTGTTGGACCGGCATGGAGTAGGCGGTTATACACAGGGGGGCCTTGTGCGGAGGCAGGTAATATGGCTCACCGCCCATCACAGGAGACATCTCTGGGGAGAACTGTGGTACCTTAAACAAACGCGTTATATTATATTAGTTAAAATAATAAAAAATATCTTCATATGTTGCTGTGCCCTGAATAAACCGATTGCATTCATTATGCGTATTGAATATCTCTTTGACTACAGATGTAGTGGATATGTATTTGACAATTTGTCAGCAGTTCATATCAGACCTGACTTGATGTGACATATGGGAGTTGGCGGCTGATAGCTTAGCCAGGAGGCTGTTAGATGAATCTATGAAATCCTCATAGGAAACAGGTATGTTGTGGTAATGAAGCATATACACAAAAGCTAAAATTCACCTGTTAATAAGTAGGAAACTTGAATTTTATTACTGACCTGTTTCCGGATGGCTTGTGCGATCCTCAGCCTACCCATCGGAGAAAACATTACACCTCCATACTGAAAAATAAAATTAGAAAATATATAAGAGTTTGTGTTGGCTATGTTTTGGTTCAAGGTGAGAACTGTGAGGAATTTGTCAATTTTTTCTTGAATTTTTTATACAGGTGTAACAAAACTCGATGTACAACCCAAAAACTGGAGAATCTACATAGTATTTGGAGACGATTGTATAACATGCCTTTTTATTCTGAGCTAAAAAAAAATAATTTTCTTCTCACAAAAGTTTTCATAAGTATGGCAGATTAAGTAAAATTGCTCAAATTCTTATTAAAACGTGTTTTTTTAATTTTGTTTTCTCCATGGATAGTATTAATTTGACTAAATACATGATATTTTATAACAATTTGAAAAAAAAAAAATTTCAAAAAAAAACAACTTGGTACTCAATTTTCTCGAAAACTAAGGGTCAAATCAAAAAAATTTACTCTACAAAATCGACTCCAAATATTATGTAGATTCACTGGTTTTCTCTTGTACATCGAGTTTTGTTACACCCTGTATAAATTTAACTTTTTTTGGCACTGAATGTGTTTAACCTGTTGACTGTTTTCACTTTTTGGATATTTACATCTGAGATAGTTTTCATTGAATTATTTTATAAAAACCCCGTTCACGATCACATATTTTTTTAGAAGACCCCAACAATTAATGTCTATATCTCGCTTATAAATTTATTATCCTATTTACAAATGGACTGAACCAATGGTTTTGAGTTTTTTTTGTTTTATTTTTCTGCATTCACAGAAAATTTCGGGTTAAATACATTATTATGAAAACACGGCTGTGACAATGTTGACAGTACAATTCCCTAACTAGGAATGCACTCTCAGCAGACATACTCCATACACGCATGCATGTTCATCTTCTGTCGCACTCACACTCAGTCTTTCTGTCACACATATCTCACAAAGCCTATTCTGAATTCCAAGATTCATTAAAATGAGATATTACAGGTAAAAGTATTAAATTTCTAACTCACCTGTTTGACGATGGCTTTTGCATCCTTTGGATTTGCAAAAGTCACGAACCCGTAGCACTTGGACGTTCCCGCTCTGTCGTAAATGATCTTCGCCGCAGAGATATGCGAAAATGACGAAAAGAATCTCCACAACTCCTCGTCCGCAGTCTTTGCCGAAAAGCCGCCTACGAAAATGCGATTCGGAATGACGGTCCCAGATTTCGGGGCGTTGTAAGAATCGTCGGAGTTCTCGGCTTTGTCGTCCGAAACTCCGTTAGGTTTGGTCTCAGTTTCTTTGATTTCTTCCGCCTTCTCTTGCTTTGGCAATTCTACGAGTTTGGTAGGTTTGTTTGGGATTAAGACCCCATTTGGTATCCTGGGTGAGTGCCTTCTGTCCTCTATGATTCGAGAACTATTCGGCGTCTCGCATTTGGTAAAATGCTTCTCTTTGGTAATCATTTTGGAGGTGTTGTTAACTGGTAAATCTATCAACAACTATTACAACAATCAACAAGTTTGTGGCCTTGATAAATCTAATTCAATAAATCCTTCCAACATATCAGTATAACGATGATAAACTATTTCAGTCAAGGGTAGACCCAGATATATCAACAATTTCTCTCAAATATAACAGGCTAGATGTAATTATTGTCTATGGAAATATGGCTACGTTACTTTGGTTTTTAAATACTTATAATGATTTAACAACTTGCTGGATGAGGTGATCAGCCTCTACATCTTCAAATGAGCGTTTCTGATGGATTTTGCCACCTGGTTAAGACTATCTTCGCGAGGAAGACATTGTTTGTGGCATGGTATGTCGGGACAAGGTTTAGATTTTTTTTTCAATATAACATTAAGAAATAACGATTCTCAAAATAGATGCATATTTTTAAAATTCTTATTGCTTGGCTCCACTGGGCAGCTGGAAAAAAAAACAAATCATCAATGACAAAAATAGAAAAAAGGAGATGCCTTTTCCTTCACATTTTGGAATCGAACAGTGTCATGCGAAGTTCATGATAGTATTCATTTTTATCATTTTTATTCCTATAAAATTAGTCTGAACATTGAAAACGTTTGTAAATTTTTTGTAGAATTTCACAGATATCAGGATACGGATAATTTTTTTTGGGTTGTTATGCCGTGTTCTTAAGCTTTACATTGCATTCGAAGCACATTGCGTAGTCCATCATCTGGGCTGATGTGACATCACAATCCTAAGAACACGTCACAATAACCCAGAAAAACATATTAGGGTTTAAACTTAAGAGGGTTTAAGCTTAGACTTAAGATGACAAATATTTATTTACATTATAAGTAGATTATTTTAACTGTTTAAAGCTACCTGCGGATACATATAATTGGATGGCAGGCATGTTATTGTTAATTATTAGTTTTAATTATATTATGTTTTACCTGTACATCTGTTTGTATCCCGAATAAAATAAAAAATAAAATAAACACTTGAACTCAATACAATTTGTATAAAATATCACTTATATCTACTGTTAAACTAAGGTTTCAGCTACTTTTTATGTGCTGTGTTTGATTTCAAATGATAGAGCAGTACAAAAACCCTTTGCCCATGTCAAAAAGTAGTTTTTTTTAAATATGCTACATGACACTTTACCACTTATTGTGTCATCTATTGGGGCTATTCTGTAATGATTACAGCATTCAATTACAGTAGGTACCTAATTGTTTAGTTGTTTTTAAGAACCATTGTATACAAGCCTAAAAATCTAACAGCAATCAATTATCTTAAATTATTGGGTGTTGATATCACATGATCAAAAACACCTACTTTGAAAACAGCAAATCACCATTAAGTTTAGGATAACTTCTGTCCTATTTCGAAGAGTAAGGCTTGTAGCGCACTTTGATCTGAGATAGTAACACTTATTTTTAAAGATTAAAGTCTAATTTCAAAGATGGAGCATATCCTCAAGTGAAAAAAAAACATTTCGTCAACATGCAAGTATGGACGAAACAATACGAGACTAAAATCGATACAGTAAAGTTACGAATATCTACCTGTTAGCAGTTTTATTACGATTAAATTATTAATTGAAAACGCAGTATCAAATAAAATTATATTATAATTACAACGCGATTATATCTACCCAAATAATAGAAATGGTGAACTAAATTGGTGCATGAAATACTAGTTTTTAGAGTATTTCACAACAAAATGTCATCTTGTCTCATAAGATTATTCGCGTTGCAAAATATATTCGACATTGTGCACATGAATTCCATACACAGGTAAAAAGGATTGTTTAACTTACAATTATATTTTAACAGCTACTTCTACATCTCACTATAAATAGTATTCGACCTGGACTGCATGGATTTTGTGTAAAGTAGTACAATCGCGAAAAAAACGAAAAACTGGGTCAAGTCGAGTTGTACAGAGTAGGCTTTTCCGGCAGAGAGCGCGGCGGTCGGCCATGTGACTTGTGATTATAGATTTAGTTTGAAAGCGCACCGCTAGAGCTCCCTGGCGCCAAATTTGTTTTTTCAGATGTCGATGTCAGACATCGAACAATAATTTCCCATTTTTTCGAAGATGTCGGTGGTAAAATTCTGACATTTTCAATTTCCAGTTCTCCGGCCCAGTACAATTTAGTTTTAAACCAGAGAATTCAATAATTATTATTTATTAAAATATATTTACATAACAGAGCTCACATTGTGTACCAACCTCACATTATGTATGAAAGTGAAGCATGGAGTTAAAAAAACACGTCGAAAGTAAAATTTAAAAAGTCAAAATTAAAAGTAAAATGCAAGACTAAGAAAAAACAATATCGACAAAATCAAGATTTTTTTAACAATGGCGATGCATGGAGCGAATGAATGATACAATAACGAGTGTGCCTGAATATAGAAATCGATGAGACCGAAAAAAACATGAAAAGTAGGAAAAATCTGCGTGCGTGCTTGTAGGTATGAATGTGAATGAAACAAAAGATGTGTGCCAGGACAGGGTGGTGTGGCGTTCTATCCTCTCTGCCTACTTCTTCGGGTAAACGGCGAGAGGGTTAGCTAGGTACTTAAATGAGATAAAGGAAAAAATAAATACCTGAAAAAAGTATTCAACATTTATTTTGAAATTAGTTTAAATACAGGGCTTTTAATTTCCAATTTTAACTTGTAAATTTCCAAATTTTTAAGTGCTTGTAAAAAAAAAGATGGCGGCCAAGAGATGGTGGACAAATTCTAATGAGGGAGTAGGAACGACATTTATTATTTCATCCGTTTTAAGGCATTGACCTGAAATAGGAAGGTTTATAAAACTTATTTGTACCGAAAAGTTAGCTCTCTTAGTGAGGTGACATTTAAAAAAATAATTTATAATTAAAATCCACCTCGGTTAGCGCATTGTTCTGCCATGTATGAGATTGCGGGTTCGATTCTCGATGAAGTCACCATGAAATTGTTTTTTTTAATGTTTCTCGCAACATAAACACATACTTCTTAAGCGATACCTTGGACTGCCACTGAAGCGGTCTTAACTGATGATTTTACTTTAGTGTAAAAAATGATCAACTCACTATACTATGTATCATTCTTGGAGGGAATCACTATAATAATAATAATAGTATCATTAGGATTTACAGTCACTATGATCCTAATTTGAATCGAATAAAAATACTTCAGATTGAATTTAAAAAATCGAACAGATCATTTAATAATTTATCTTTAAAAATTAATTTGAAATATTTTGCGTGGCACATCACTATTACTATAAAAAAAAATTCTATGGTTAGGTACCTACGTACTTAGTATTTGGAATTCGGACAGAAATATTGGTTGCAACACTACTGTAGTTGAGCTGTGTGGTGGCAACACTAGCCGATACAATGTATCCCATGACATTTCTCGGATTAAAAATAAATTTTAAATTTTGTTCTGGAACATTGCGAGAAAGATAACTTTAAGTTAGTGCGGTGAACAGAGATGGAACGATATAAATGGCGTTCTTACAATATGTATATGTTAAAAAAAAAAAAAAACATTAAGGCTTGTTTCAGTCTTATGCCCGCTTTATATGGGACAGTTTCTTGTTCAGAAAACTTACACAGTTTTCTTGTTCAGATTCACGCATTTTAAAAGCATACAATAAACCAATGTCTACTTAAACGTTTACATAAAAAACATTTGACTGTCATGTCAGCTTTAAATCTGACACTAGCACACAGTTTTTCATGCAGTTTTAGCCCTTTATACGGGACCGTTTTCAGACTGCACAGAAAAAATGTGTAGTAAACTGGTCCCATATATAGCGGGCTTTACACTGTAGCGCCAGTCCAGGTATCACATTATAATACATTTTTTTTGTATTATAATGTCAGAGTCTTTATTAAGGAATAGTCATAACTTAAAAATAATGCCGTCCCGATAAACCGCAATTTTTGCAGTTTGTCAGATCGGGTGCCATTAACAAAAATTATAAATTTATCATAGAAATAATATATACAAACAATAAAGTTACAGAAAAAAATACTAAAGTTTTTAAGTATTTTAGAAACATTAAAAAAATTTAAATATGAAAATACAAAAAAAAAGATAGATACCAGAAATACATACATTGCTAAAACCATTACATCAAATTATGGTGAATCAATATAAAGTACTTTTGTCTTCCAACCAATCTCTCAGTATAAAAATAATTTTATTCACGTTCATACATGATTTAATTTCATTGCGCAACATATTGAAAATTTTTGGAATTAAATATTCCAATGTTCTCTGTCCGTACTTGTTTTAAACCTTGGGCACAATTTAATTACTATTTTTGTTGAAAAATCTCTCTGAAATAAATAAATAAATATATTGCCCGCAACGAACTACCCATTACGCCCGTGTGATTTCGTTTTGCGATACCCTGGACTGGCGCTTAAGCGTAAGACTGATCATGCTTTGCCTTCATGAAAGAATCATCTTGATTCTTTGTTACCTACCAATGAAGCTTGCAGTGCCCTAACTGAATCAGGTCGAATAGGTAGTCAGGGGATTTTTTACTTTAATTTTGAATTTATTTGCATGATTTAAAAACTAATAATTGATGTGTTGTATTACTTAAATTAAGATTGTATGTAGGATATACCCGTTATAAACAATGTAAAATGTTTCCCTCATAAATAAATTATTTTTAAAAAATAAGGCGATACAAACCAAATACATACAAACACGCTTCTGGTCAATATCTAAAATTTGTGAAAAAATCATACCTCTAGTGTTAAATTCCAGGAGAAAATCGAGGATTGCGATTGTATGGAGAAACGGCCGCGGGTCAAGTGGCAGCGCATGCAATATAAAATCAAACATGCGTATGTAATTCAACGATCGCGATAATTTAAAATAATTCAACAAAAAAATATTATTACGAATCGTTGAACGCCCGATAAGAACTCCCATAAGGTTTACGCGTGTATATTATTTTTTCCTTTAAATTTTCAACAGTTTGAAATTTTCAGTAAGTGCGAACGAGAAAAAAATCGTGCTAAATCGCCTTTGAAAGAAAGAGACAACTGGTATTTTCAATTTCTGATTTTGTAACAGGGTCCTAATATGCACGGCATATCGCGAAACTTTTTTTTGAGATTTTACTAATGTAAAGAGCATAAGCACCACGCATTCCGTGGCACATACGTACGATCTCTTGTAAATTTTGCGAAACTACGTAAAATATAATAAATAACTAAGTAATCTCCCCCACTGAAAACAGAATTAAAATCACTACCTCCCTTTAAATTAGGTATATTGTGGTAGATTTTTGTAATTGGCTCTATTATGGTAGGTACTAATTTATAACTGCATTACCTTTTTTTCTAAGTGCTGAAAAAATTCCTTAATAATTACCTACATAATAATGTCTGCGTTGAGCTGCCATGCATGAGGTCGCGGGTTCGATTCCCGATGGGGATCAATATGAAATGTTTATTTAAATCTGATTTTCACAAAAAATATTTCACATGTGATGAAGCGTAAGACTGATCATCCTACCTTCATGTACCAAATTATTTAGATTCACTGCACTTGATGTACCAATGCAGTGCCCTATGCACCATTGGGTGCGGATAAGGGTGAGTAGAGTAGTAATTACCTACAAATAAATAAATAAATAAAAACAGTACCTTTTAGTAAAACATATTTTTTACAATTTGACATTTCAACAGAGACGAGAAGTTTGGAAGGAAATATGGATATCTAGGCGTTTACAGGGTTTATGACCTGTCATTGAACGGGTGGTGGCCCAGTGGGTAGCGTCGCGGTCTCTGAAATCGTCGGTTCGAATCCCCACTTCGACACGACTCGATTCCTATTTTCAAGCACAAGCCGCTTAGGCTTTATTGAAAATAGTATTAACGAATTGAAATATGTGCAAATATCATAAGATTGCATAGATTTCTTTTTTATTAAAAAAAAAATCCCCATTTCACCTAGTATTTGATATCCATATCTGCCAATTATCAGAAGTTGTATATGTATATACAGTAAAATAGCGCGGTGCTTCACATGTGAACACTCTCAGTCATCCACTCAGAAATTTGCTAAGCATTTTAGCAGAAACCTTTATGAAGGACATATTTTAAAAAAAATAGTTTTAGGCCTAAAAATTGGGAGCAATGGAGTTTATATTGTAAAAAGCTGTGTTTATTGTACTGTTATGTTGATACAGAGTATAAAGCTAACACGATAATTGTGATGCTCCGTTTACACTTGAAATTTTAAGTCAGTCTTGCAAACGGGACACACGAATTATTCATGCATTTTGTGTTTGTATAGGGTAGATCACTCCTGGAGCAACGCTCATTTAGTTAACGCAAAATGGTAAATTTTTCTTGCTTCACAGGAACATAACTTGCCCATAACTACCGCTTGCTAATTCCCACTACCCGAACCCAACGGTGCATAGGTCACTGCATTGATAGACCAAGTAGTGTAGATAATCTTGATCATTTTTTTAGGTACATGAAGGCAAGATGACCAGTATTACGTTCAGTGTCGGTCTAAGATGTCACATATGAAATATTTATATGTGAAAAACACATTTACTTAAATGTTTCGCAATGATTCTGTCGGGGGAATCGAATCCGTCATCCGATGCATGGTAGTCGACTACACTACGTGGCCCTACAGTATGTCATAATTTGTGCCAAGTAGCTTGGACATAATTTTACATCATACCTACTGCCCGGGAAAACGATACACGTGATTTCTAGGAAGGTTTAAATAAGGGGAACAGCCCTTAGAACATTTCCGACACAAAAAATTGAAACAGTATAATGCTATGTCTCTATAGAAGCAATCGCGTTGCGACGCTGACGCGGCCCATTAAACTCATGGTGTAAACAAAAGAGACACTAATATATTTTAAACGGATCCATAACGATGGAATACGTATTATATTAAATATTATGAATAATGAAATAGTTTTTGGATCCTTCTAGCACGGTTCTTAATAATTTAGTTACTAAAAACATGGTTGAATAAGGGTTGCGATAGTATTGAATCAATAACTTATTTGAATGTTTTTACATAGTTAAACAATGTCATTTGAGTAAAAAAAAAATTTTTCATCAATTAATTATTCAGAATTTACATAAGAAGCACATTTATCTAAATTGTAGTTTAATCAACATGTTTTTGTTATATGTACGTATTTTGAATAAATTAGTAGGAATTACGCATACCGTTTATCTCCGTAAATGCCGTTGATTGAGAGTGTCCGTATAAAGTGCGCATTATGAAAAAAGATTATTCCACGCAAAATAGAAATTAATATATTTAAAAAAAAAATGACCTAGTGAAACACTGAAAGATAAAAGAAAAAACATATTTTTTCAAAGATTTTTTTACTGTAAAGTATTTTACTGAAAACAAAACCAGCACTATAAAAATAACATCATATATTTTAACACTCCAGGCAATTTATTTAGTCTAGGGAAGGGAGTCAATCGTTAATTTTTATGAAATTTTCCACTTCGCGATAACTACATTAGCTCGCCATTTTGACGCAAAAAGACATGAGCCTACATGGGCAAGCATGGTCGCCGCTTAGGGAAAGAAAAATTTTCAGAGCGCCTTAGCAGAAAAGGAGGAAAAACTGATAGCTAGCGTGTTACCCGCCGCTTTTGCTTTGGAGCGACGTTGGCGAGGGGGCGTTTAAAATGGCGGACGCGTTCGGAAGTCTTCGCCAAGTGGGCTGTCAGACAATAGCAAATAAGTGCGTATATCGCTTGTACTACATTTTGTCTTTTTGGAACTTGTCAGTACTAGCCAGCCGAACGTAGGCGCCACCCGCGTGCGTGTAGTTTTGGAACCGTCTCAATACATTTGGAACCTAGAAAATTAAGGCTTTTTCTATTTTTCGAACAGTCGCGAATCGTTCGTGTTGCAACTAAGACCGAGGAAAAGTTATCGCGTTCGTAATGTACCGATTTTCTTTTTTTTTCAAGTTTCGGATGGATTTACTATAAAATACAGTTTTATTTAAATCGGTTAAGTAATGATAACGTTTCGACTCTATGTGTTGTGATTCTGCTGTTTAATTTTGAATGTGTTAAGTTTGTTGTGCTTATGTGAAATTCTTAGAAAAACCTTTAATGGATAGTTTTATTAAATAAGAAAATAAGAAGTGACAGCCTGGAATACTATCGCGTATGTACAATATCACTTAACTTTTATATCTATAAGTCTTGTATTCTATCGTAATTATTGTTGCCGGTCTTCTATAATATGCAGCAATAAATAATGCAGAAGAAATGTGTTCCAGCTCAAAGTAGTTCGTAACACGCCGATAAAAAATAACCAAAAAACTAAATTACGTAATATTTTGTTCTACACCACAGTGCTTTGATTTTCATGAATATTTTACTGAAAAAAAAATCAGGACATTTTTTAATGTACTCGTATTTTTGCGTTTTTTTTACTGATACTTCCTGCGCAAACATTATATAAAACAAAACAAATAATGCACTTTTGTATTTTTCATAATTACATTTTTTTAAATGAATTGATAAGGAGTTATTAACGTGGTTATTTTCAGTATTTAGGTACGTATAATAATAGTAATGATGAATAATTATAATGAATATTTCTGGTATTTTTTAATAATATAAACATTCATCAAACAACGTTTTTAAAGGATAATGTACTCTGCGTATATTAAAAGAGATAGCTGTTATAAAGTGCGTACTATTTATAAGATTTTTTTACCCTTTTAAATTCCGCGTATGATGTTAATTTAATTTGGATTATTTCGCGCTTATGTTAATATGTGTTATTTGCTCTTAAATTATGTTGATAAAATAAAATGGATTTGAGTTAAATACATAATTTCGTACATTTTATGAAGAAGGGAAAGAGCATTCATTGCATTGAATCAATGTGGGTGATTCGAAGTGCGTGAAAAATTGACTAAAATATAGTGTAACCATAAAAATGTAAGATGTTGAGTTTGTTAAGAATTTATTAAAGTTCCTTTTATATGAATGCAATCGAACTAATAAAATATTATTTGATGAATTCGAACTAAAGTACAAAATACAGGGTGTAACAAAACTCGATGTACAAGCGGGAAACCAATGAATCTTCAAAAAAAAAATTTCTTCTCACTAAATTTTTTATAAGTATGGCCGATTAAGTAAAATTGCTAAAATTCTTAATAAAACGCGTTTTTAAATTTTGTTTTGTTAATGGATAGTATTAGTTTAACTAAATACATGATATTTGATAGCAATTTGCAAAAAAAAATCGAAAAAAAAATCAACTTCGTAGTCAATTTTCTCGAAAACTAAGGGTCAAATAAAAAAAACTTATTCTACGAAATCGACTCCAAATATCATGTAGATTCACTGGTTTCCCGCTTGTACATCGAGTTTTGTTACACTCTGTATAATAGTATACACACTGAAAATATTTTTCAGGTTCTTTTCAGGATTTATTCAGGGTAAAGTTTCTTATGAAGAACATACATAAGTAGAGTAATAATTATAAAAATTAATAATATTATTTTAGAATTTTAATTAAAGATAAACAACTTGGTGTTAAGGTTCGCTTTATTTTATTAATTTATCACAATGATGACCAGGTTCGACTACGCCAATCACCACTAGAGCGACTTTATAAATATCAGCTTATAATTATTACTTCCAAAGGTGCATAGGATACTACATCACTGCGTCGGTACCTACACATTATGCATTAATATCTTTTACACGAAAGCAAGTTAATCAATCAATTTGATTGTGATACTGTTAATAAGGGGATTATTTTATTTCCAAATGATTAAAATTGCAACCAGAAGTATTCTTAAATATCAAATAAATTATTCTTAGTTAAATCAGCACGTATTATGAAGTCACCTGGTATTAAAAAAACACTGTCACGTGACCGCGTCCGCTTCTACATACAATCGTAGTCCTCGATTTTCTCCCTGTAATTAAGCTCTGGAGCAATGGTTTTTCCATACGTTTTAGATATTGACAAGATGCGTGATACACCGTCTCATTTTAAAAATGGTTTATCTTCAGCAAAATGCAAACAGATTTCTTGTCAACGTTTAGAAAGTGTGACACAATAATTGCTCTTGTGCTACAATCAAGGACTACGGCTGTATGGAGAGAGATAGCGCATTCTTTTAATGTTAAGTTAATGTTAAGTTAATGTTAAGTTAATGTTAAGTTAATGTTAGTTAATGTTATGTTAATGTTAAGTAAATGTTAAGTTGATGTTAAGTGAGTGTTAAGTTAATTTTAATGTTAAATTCTTTTAATGTTTATGTTTTATCATCGCCAATTTTTCCACCTCAATGCACCTTTTTGACGCAGACACGCTCTAGACGTTTTTAATTTGAGGCAATAAACAGTACAAGTAGATTGTCATGTGACAAAAAGCCGCCAAGTTGTACTGGTGGACATTTTTATTGATAACAAATTGCGTTAGACAGTTTAAATCTATATTACAAAGTCAACATCTACTATATATACAATATACGTACAGTGTTACTAATAATGTCGCAAAACAGAAAATAAACGCTCTGTTCTGAGAATATGAAAATCACATGTAAATAAATATTTTGGTAGCCAAATGCACCAAGTTTGGCGATCGTGCTTTTGCAGCGGCTGTGGCTGGCCCCTCTGCCAGGAGCTCAATCACAGATAACTATCGACGTAGTTAAAAACGTGCTAACCACGTGCTAACGCTAACGATTTGACCGATCACAATGAACATACGTTCATACCACGTTCACCGTGCCGAGCATTGCCGAGCGTTGCCTCGGCAATGCTCGGCTCGGCGCTCGCACGCGATATCGCGGCTAAACGTCAAACGTCAAATCAAGAAAGTCAACGCGCGTGTCGGATTGTTTATTATGTCGACTGCTTTTCTCAATATTTAGCTTGCCGAAAGCCGGCTAAATCCAATACGGCACTCGAGAAAGATTGAATGAAGATATGTGCGAATAAGATATATCTCGGAAATGGCTCGCGACTAGATGCGCTCGTTTAATAATCCCGATCGATAACTTTTAACGCGTGTTCCATTGTGATCGCGAAAACGTTAAACATCCATGAAAAGAAAACGTTATCACGTCGCCTATTACCGAGTCGATAGTGATCTGTGATCGAGCAACTGGAATCGACTGCCTTCACACTTACGCACCATTCAGAGCCCTAGTTAATTTCGGTCTCAATTAAAAACTCATCTTTTTAAAATCTCACATACAAATTCACAGAATGCGTAATTGCCCTAGTCTGCTCAAGTTACAGGTAATATTATAGTCTACCGCTAGGAGCTTGGGTTAGACAGTACCTTTTGTTTATTTATTTTATTTTATTGTTTATTTTGTTGTTTTTACGCTCATAGGCCTTTTTACATAGACATTTTTGAATGATCACACAGTAAGTAGCTATTCGTTGACGCCAGAGATGGCATCCAGACACTGTTCCCTAAAATGAACTAGATTTGTGTTGAAAACATCAATATTGTTAGTGTACTTATTAGCCAGTGCGTGCATTCTACGTATCGGTGAGTTAGCACTGTAATTGGTCGATGATTGGCTGCAGTAAAATAGTGAATTACTAAAATAGTGCTTTGATTGTAAAGTGCGTTTGAGGTGATTTTTCACAAAAATTGCGATACATAAGTTATCCGATTAATACCACCTCTATGCTACGAGGCCCCGTAAACGCCTAGAAATAAATGCCTGATAATCAAAATGTGGTGTGAGTTTTCTGATCGCCTTATCCTTGCAAGAGTTTGCTCCTGATTTGTGGCTAATGTTAAATTCGCGAGTGTGGCAGTTTTTTCCCAGTTCGGCCCAATTAGCTCTAATTAACTGTCCAGTTCTGCATACCACTCTCATACAAATAATAACCATTATTGTACATTACACTGGAGCCCCGCTAGTGGGTTAGTCTCACTGAGTTCCTAATTACTTCCATACGTGGTACAAGCGAGTACCGACCAAATATTCTAGTATGTATAACAAACACAAGGCATCATGTATTTGATTAAAAAGGCATTCCAAAACATTACTCCAGAAACATTCCTTAAAATATACAAGACATTAATAAGACCACTTTTTAAATTTGGATATCAAGTATGGAGTCTTTACTTCACTAAAGACATCGAACTACTGGAAAAAGTCCAAAGATATGCTTCAAAAACCCCCAAATTAAAAGCACTAGGAATTACTATAATTGAAAGAGCGATGAAAGAGAGGGATTTAATTGAAACTTACAAGATACTTTATGATTACTATGACTACCCCCGGCACGAGATGTATCACCTGAATCCCAACACCAGCCTACGGGGCCACAACTGGAAGCTGTATCGTCCCCAATTCCACCTCAACCCTAAGAAAAACTTCCTTTCCAGGGTGATTTCAGACTGGAACAAATTGCCAGGCCTAGTTGTCCACTCCACTACGGTCAACCAGTTCAAAAATCGTTTAGATTCAGAAGGCAGACAAGAAGCAGTACAAAAGATATAGGCGCACCAGCAAAAGCTGCCTGCCTATAATAATAATAATCAACATGATTTAAAAAACCTTAAGGTATTGAACAAATTATAATTCTTAAAACACGTGAAATTTTTATTTATTGAAATCAATACAAAATTTTATTTCCCCTCAGTTATGTATTTATAACTCATTTTGAGCATGAAAAATTACATTAATAGTTAAAGTTATTAAATTAAAAGTTAAATCCGACTGTACAGTTTCTTGTTCAGAAAACTGTACAGTCTGTCAAAAGACACGCTAAATATATGTTTATTTTATATGCGCGATCATAAGTTATTATTGTATGTTTGCGCACAGGAAATTGTATATACAAAAATAAAGCTAATAATGCAAATATGTTATTTGTTTTTTTACGTTTTTAAAAGCATACAATATACCTACCAATATCTACTTAAACATTTACATTTAAAAAAAAATGGTTGTCTGTAAAGTCGGTTTACGGACGATAATTTTACGTGATAACGTCATAAAAAAAAATTGATGAAAAATAGCATACTTTTATGAATTGAATTGAATTATTATTACTAAATTTTCATTATTTTGTATAATACAAAGCAGGAGTTAATTGAAAATTAATTTTTTTTCCATAAAGTACCATTTTTTTGTTTTTTCTTCTTGTGTGCTGCTGCTGTCTCCCTTCTTCTCGGACGCATCGGCCGATGGAGTGGATGCGTCACAAACCGAACGCTTAGGCCGATCGTGCCTCTCTATCGCTTGTTCCGCGCTCTCGCTTGCACACTCGGCTCAGGCGGAACGTGACAATGAGTCATGCTTTTTCGTGTGTGCAGCCGGCGTTCATCGATTTATTAGACGTTATCACGTCAAAAACATTAACTGACTTTAACCAATTTTGACACAAAAGGAAATATCATTTGAATTGATTACTGACTTTTCATTACGTTGAACGTACATTTACGTTAAAAGCGCATCTTGATATTTAAATTTCGTTCACTTATTTTTGTTGAAGTTACATATTATGTAGTTGAAGGTACATCGCTTTGGCAACGTTTGCGTTCGATACAATGTTACAGAGTTCTTGTATAAAATTCACAAATAATATACCATTACGTTTAGCTGTGTATATCACACCTCCAGAATAACAGTGCCACAACTCAAAACGGTTCTTTTTTAGGAGAGTAGCGAATATCTGTATTGAATTAGATTTTCATAAGATTTTTTTTTTTACCGAATTTGTAAAATACGTCGTAATCTTAGGTCTCTAGCAATGGCACATCAAGAAAATAATATACAGGCCAATTTAAAGAATAATAATTATTTAGATGGTGATTTATATCTTAGGTACGAATTATTTTTTTTAAAATTATTGTTATCATTATTATGTCCGTAATCAATTTTTGAAAATATCGAAATCGCGATTTCCCGCCAAAACAGGTCATTATATGGTAGGATGCGTCTATTAATAATTTAACCAAGTTTTGATGCAAGTAGCGCCTAAAATATAAAAAAGTTTATAGCCACTTCTCTGTTTCTACGCATCAACTATATATTCAGTACGACCCTTTTTGTGCGCTTGGGATACGGGTGCTTTTAAAGCATCCGTTGGCGGTCAATCCGTTTTTATAAGCTCCATTTAAAAAAATAAAAAATAATAAATATTAGTATAAAACATATATGTATTATATTCCCAGGAGTTATAAAACTCATTTTGGGACCGGTATTTTATAAATTTTTAGTTGCATATTGCACAATCAAACACGATTAGAAAGACCATACAAAATTAAAACATTCAATATTAATCCCATACATCATAACTATCATTGAGAAACATATTTAAATACAAATCTTTAAGCGCTCTACCTATGTATTGATTGATTTAATTTTAAACAACATTTTTTGATTATACCCATGCTGGGCTGATATCAGATAATATTGATATCCCAACAGAGACAGAGAAACTCTGGAAACGAATTTGGGTTATCTAGGCATTTACAGGGCTTATGACCTGTCATTGGCTGGGTTAAGTGGCCACTTGTGCCACGCCACATATATGGTTATCAGATGATGGGTGGAATGAGGAATGTTGTAGTACGTCAAGTGGCCACTTAACCCAGCCAATGACAGGTCACAAGCCCTGTAAACGCCTAGATAACGCGATAGAATAACATTCGTTTCCAGAGTTTCTCTGTCTCTGTTGGGATATCAATAATATCTGATTTATTTTTACTTCATGGGGTAGTTTATTATAATATAATAAACTACCCCATGAAATTAAAATATTATTTTAAATGTTTTATTTACGGGGAATCTTTCAAATTTTCAATATTTTTTATTTTTCACAGAAAAAATTACGGAATTAAAAAATATAGTTCACTTTCCTATTAAATTAATGATTCCTTAGAAGATGCGCTGTCACGTGATCTGCAGCCGTTTCTCTGTTGATTTTCTCCGAGAAATTCTAGAGAAATGTGAATTTCGCATAATAATATTTCATATGTGATACGTTGGGCTGACATTGAACTTAATACTGATCATCTTGCCTTCGTGCAACAAATGATCAAGATTCACTGCACTTGGTGTACTAATTCAGCGCCCTTTGCACTCTTGGGTGCGGATAAGGGAAAGTAGTAGTAGAAGGATATGATACAATTCATGAAATTTTGTTTACAAAGAAATACATAAAATCACATATACATTAAAAAAAATTAAACAAAAATCCCACCAAGGCATAGCCTGTTTGTGGGTATACTGTGAAAGTCAATGTGAATGTGTTCACACTCTTTCAAGCAGCATGCACGAGGCAAAAGAGAAAAAGAAAATAATTAAAAAAATACAAGATATTGATATATTTATACAAGAAGAAGAAGAAGAAGGGAAATAATTATAAAATATAAAAAAAAAAATAACGGAGATTATGGTATGTTATTGTTATGGTCTTTATAGTAAGAATGATTCTTACCTTTACACTATGTATCCAACTTTGTGTTAATTTTTTAAAAGATGAAAAATTAGGAAAATTTGACAATGCCATTTTATTGTCAGTTAAAAAAGAATTAATTAAACTGGGGGCAATAAAATGTGCATGTCTCTGAGCAAGTCGTGATTTACAATGTGGTATTTCTAGCACTCGGTGGCCACCGAGGGCGGTCTGTTAGGGGAGTGTGGGGATAGTTGAACAGTGGGGTGAGTTGGACAGGGGGGAGAGTTGCAACAATAAAAAATATTAAAAAAAACCTCACGAGGACATAGAGATAATGGCAACCCGCGCCGCTGTTACTGGGAACTTTGCCAGATAGACGAAAAACCCAAGAGAAACTGGATGTAAGATATTTTCGTTTTATTTTTTAAAACGTATTTATCGTCCTCTTAATAGATACATACACTGGTGTTATTTTAAGTCATCTATGTGTTTTTTTTTAAACTGTCTTTTGGCCTTCACTTACTGAGAAATTGGAGTATAACTCATTATTTATTCAGATTAATGGTTAAAAAGTAATTTAGGTAGTAGCTAAGAGATAGCTAAATAGATTTGCCCAGCGAGGTATTTCATTGAGAAAAAAAAAAGTAATATTGTAATAAATTTTTAAAAACATTATTTTTTAGATAAACAAAATCAGACATGACTTCCTAATGAATTATTATGAAATCAATCAATTTTGATTATTTATCAGTAATCTAGATTGCATTAAAGACACTTCACGGATGTAATAGTGTTGCTATTTTACTAAGCATTTTTCGTAAAATCATATAAATTTGCTATTTCACCCAAAGTTATAAATGATCTTATGGTGATAATTTATATTTATATCCAATGATCCCAAGTCTATTTCAACGTAAACTGTCAAATATAATATTCTTTTGTTTTTAAAGCTTCATTACTTTTTTAAACTGTAGTCAATTGTGTTTTTATTTTGTATTTTTTTTGCACTGATTTTTGTCGTAATTTTTAATGTCTAAATTAAAATGTGATGCCCCATATTAAGTTCTTTGTATAACTCATGGGGATACATATTAATATGAAAAGTTTATATGAAAAAATCTTTATAGATATCTTTCATTTATTTTATTTAATATTAATATTAACTACGATAGGTGTACAAATAGGTGTACAAATGTTCGAAATTAGAGCAGAGTGCAAGGCTGAGATAAGCATTATCGACAAAATTAAGAAAGGGCTTTTACGATGGTTTGGTCATGTGGAGCGAATGAGTGATGAAAGAACGGCTAGAAGTTTAAATGCAAGTGTGCCTGGATGTAGAAGCCGCGGAAGGCCGAGAAAGACATGGCTTGACCAAGTACGTCAAGTACTTAAAAGTGATCATGTGAAAAGTCGGAATAATTTGGCGTATGTGCATGAGAAGATGTATGAATGTAGAGGAAGCAAAGGAAGTCTGTCAGGACATAGTGGGTATGGCGTTCCATCCTCTCTGCCTAGCCCTACGGGGAAATGGCGTGATGGTTAGTTAGTTAGTTAGTTAATATTATCCACGCCCAAAGGGCTTTTGCATTGCATAAATTCTATATAGTATATAATAAGAAAACATGACATTTACCTACCATAATTACTACTTTGAAATTGATTACAAATTTTTGTCGCTCTTGTAAAGTGCATGCGAAACGCTTTTGGAATCAACTTCCAAATACTTTAGAAGAAGCCGAAAAAGTCACTTCTTTTAAAACATGTCTGAAAAAACATTTCCCATCTCTTCCTTAAAATTTTATACCTGTTTTTACCTCCCTTATATCTATATAGGCAGACGACAATTAGTGTGATAATACATATATGTGTTTATATACAGGGGTGTAACAAAACTCGTAGTACAACCCGAAAACTGGTGAATCTACATCGTATATAGAGACGATTTTGTTATATATGACTTTTAATCTGAGCTTGAAAAAAAAACTTTTTTTCTTCTCACAAAAGTTTTCATAAGTCAGGCAGATTAAGTGAAATTGCTCAAATTCTTATTAAAACACGTTTTTTTATTTTCTTTTCTTTTTTGATTGTATTAATTTGACTAAATACATGATATTTTATAACAATTTGCAAAAAAATATCGAAAAAAAATCATCTTCGTAGTCAATTTTCTCTAAAACTAAGGGTTAAATCAAAAAATTTTTATCCTACAAAATCGACTCCAAATATTGTGTAGATTAACTGGTTTCCCGCTTGTACGTCGAGTTTTGTTACACCCTGTATTGAGGAGTGTTTCTTTCTGTATTGCGTTTACGTTAAAAATACCTGCACTACTTTACTTTATTGGTTGGTTGGAAGAAACTGCCAATTAAGCAATAAGCCCGCCAATGTACACCACTGTACGTACAAAAAGTTAAATAAACAAAGTGCTAAAAATGTGAAAGCCACGTTGCCGCTTAAGCGACATTAATTTGTAATACCGAATGAAAGGATGCGCGGTATAATTAGATATTAGAAGTTCTGTGAAACGAATTGTTATTTCGTATCCGGATTATGACTAGGAGTGTTGATTCCCACAAGAACGGAAGTATTCGCACCCAGCAACAATCATATTCCATTACGATCGGACATGCGGGACATGATCCTGAAGTGTGCACGACAGAAAACGGCAGATTTCAGAAAGAAGTGGGAGTGCGGCTTGGAGTAGCGGGCGCCGCATTCAACAGTATGAAAGCTGTCTGGAGATCGGATGTTAAATGCAGCCTTTATAACGCCTGCATCACACCTGTTTTCGTGCAAATCATGGCACATAATCAGGTCCCAAAATATCAGACTTTTGAGTTTTGAGAATCGGTGTCTTAGAAGAATATTAGGTGTGCGGTGGTTAGACTTATAGGTAAGGCTGGTATCTACTGTCATCCGGCGGAGGCGTTTTGGCTGGGTAGACCATAATATACTACGTATGCCTCCTGAGAGCCTTTACCATGCTTGCCTATTTTACCTAACCTAACCGACCCTAACCTAACCTAACCTAACCAGGGTCAAAATAGCAGACTTCTGAGTTTTGAGAATCGGTGTCTTAGAAGAATATTAGGTGTGTATAATATACTGCGTATGCCTCTCGAGAGCCTTTACCGTGCTTGCCTATTTTACAAGGCATCAGGTTCTCGGCGCCCTGGACATCCACTGTTGACGATTCGCCAGCAGTTTGCGTCAGAGCTGCGGGACATGGACTTGACTTGCTCCACATAGGGAGCGGAAATCGTATGATGATGATGTTGATGGACCTGATGATTGAAAAGTTTGTGATATCCATGTGTCTCACCTAGGGAACGTATATAGTAGGTATATACTATTACTACTACTGTACCTTATCCGCACCCAATGGTGAATAGGGCACTGCATTGGTACACTAAACAATAAAACAAAAATAAACCGCTTTCTTGACTTGACATAAATATAAATTTTAAGGTTGATAACCTCAACCAAGAAATACAGAAATTCTGTCAATTTTTATCTTAAAATTTATAAATTATTCCGTCAATCTCTGCCATAGTTTATCTCTTCCTCTGGCTCAAATCTTACAGAACTACCCTATAGCAGGGATCGGCAGACCGCGGCTAGCGAGCTACATGTAGGTCTTTTCATAAGCTTGTGCGACTCTTCAATTTCTTAGCTTAAATCATATAAAAAATTATGTTGGTGACTTAAATTTTAAAAAATATATAAATACTCAAGATGCCTCAGAAGAGGCTTAAGAGCATACCACACCACGTGCTCACGGCCGCTTCCCATACAAACGTATTCCTCGATTTTCTCCCTGGAATTTAAAATTATAGCCATGTTTTTTTAACACATTTTAGATATCGACTAGAAGCGTGCTTGCACCGGCTTAATTTTAATCGTAATTTTATTTAAACAACATTTTTGAAATGAATGCAAATACTTGTAGACAAATAACTGGATTATACCCATGCAATCAGATATTATTGATATCCCAACAGAGACAGAGAAACTCTGGAAACGAATGTGGGTTATACATCTAGGCGTTTACACCTTACCTACACTAATAAAAAGATGATTCCAAAAAAAAATGCTTTGCAATCTATTCAACAGATGACACCAGCATGGAAAAATTCTGTAAAGCGCGGAATGACGAAGACGATTTCAATATATATAGTAGTTCCAAAAAATTTGGTTATCAGATGATGGGTGGAATGGGGAATGTTGTAGTACGTCAAGTGGCCACTTAACCCAGCCAATGACAAGATTCATAAGCCCCTTTAAACGCCTAGATGACCCACATTCGTTTCCAGAGTTTCTCTGTCTCTGTTGGGATATCAATAATATCTTAATTATATTTAGTTGAAGCGCCCCGCCCTTGGGGTAATAGTTGACAAAAACGGCGCTGTCGAAATGATCCATTTTTATAATAATTATTATTATTAACTAGGCCTGAAAAAAATAAATTTAAATATGTTTTATCTCATCGGGTACCCTTTCGATAAATTTGGTGTCTAATATTTGACTTTTTCTTCTTCTGAAAGTTATCCAATCCCTGCCCCATAACAATGCTACAAAATATGTTTGAAATAACGATTTAAGTATGCGGGAAAATACGCAGTGATGCATCAAACAGCGCAGCTCATAAATATACGACACGTATTAGATACAATGTAAGACAAAATAATATACATGCTTTGAGAATTATTGTACATCTACAGTTAATTTCACGTACAAAAATGCAAATGTAAAATGCTTTAAAGGCGTCCAAACTTTGTAAACAAATTCATATTGGATTTTATCTGCAAAGGGTTGTTTTTCAATCAGCAATTTGACAATTTTTTTACTGTTTGTTTGTTTTTTACTGTAAGTGAGAGTTTGTCTCTAGATTTAAATATCTAGGACACATTCTGACACCTGACTTAAGGGATGATCAAGATATTGAGCGACACAGACGTGCAATCTCTATTCGCGCAAATATGATTGCTAGAAAATTGTCTATGTGCTCACCTGGGGTGAAGCTGGCACCCCCATGTACACTTGTAAATTATGGTGTAATGGTTAATACTCAGCAGCAAGCTGGAGTGCAGTAAGAGTGCAGTATAATAACGCCTCTAGAATACTGAACCGCTACCCAAGGTCCTGCAGTGCTTCCGGTATGCTTGCTATCTCAGGAATAAACTCTTTTGAAGCCACGGTGCGCTTTAAAGTGGCCAACTTCAGGAGTCGGCTGTTTGGGTGCAGAAGTGAGATGGTTCAAGCCGCGCTGCTGTACGCGGACGGCCCACTATTGAAGCATTGGTCGAAGATTTTAAATTTTCGACCACCTTGAGTCCTTTTGAGTGAGTTTTTGTTTTCCACACTATCACATTATTATCTTTTTTATTTTATTTTATTTTATTCTTATGTTTAACATAATCTTGTTTTTCTTCCTCTTTTTTGTTTACTGTATACCTACTGTATCAAAGATGATGCGAATTAAATGGATTATTATTATTATTATGAATTTTCTAGTAAATGATGAAAGAACGGCTACAAAAATATATGATGCGACTGTGCCTGGATGTAGAAGTCGAGGAAGGCCGAGAAAGACATGGCATGACCAAGTAAAACAAGTGCTTAAAAGTGGGCATGTAAGAAGTCGGAATAATCGACGTGTGTGCATGAGAAGATGTATGAATGTGGAGGAAGCAAGAGAAGTATGCCAGGACAGAGTGGTGTGGGGTTCTATCCTCTCTGCCTACACCTTCGGGGAAATGGCGTGATGGTTAGTTAGTTAGTTAGTTTAATTTTCTAGTAATAAGTATACGCTATTTCTTCTTTTTCACGATACGTCCCATGGTGGGGTTTGGCCTCATCCACATTTCTGTCTAAGAAACGCCTTTTTATATGTTTTTCCTATGCCGAAATATTAAGTCAAAGAAAATCCAGTTTGAAACCGTGCCGACATCAAATTCACTATTTCACGATTTCTAAAAATATGACTTTTCGGAGTTTAGTATTCATCCTACCCCTGACCATCCTTCTCCACTCCACTCCACTTCCACACACTTCATCAAAATTACGTGATTTATTTATTTATCTCCATAAAACTACATGTGATTTTGATAGATAATTAATTGGTCCTCACGGGAGTTTCCCGGGCTAAGGACAAATTTTACAATAAAGAAAATATATTCTAACCATCTACATAAAGTAAATAATATAATGTTTTAGTTGAATTAAAGTGTAAATATATTATTAATTGTGATGTATTGGTATCGGGGGATTTAGTAATATACGGCTGTGACAATATTGACGGGTTTTTTATAATACACGGTTTAACTGTCTACGCTGCTCAGAGCTCTAACTGGGAATGACGGGCACACAGTGGACATACTACATACACACACACGTTCGTACATCTTCTGTCACCCTCACACAGTCTCTTTCCCACACATATCTCACATTAATGTAGTGTTATAAGTTTGGTTGGTTAGTTGGAATTGGAAATTCTATATATATGTAATTGATTAATATAACTTCTCTCAGACATCAAAACAGGGGATGTGCAAACATTTACCTAAAAATCCTTATTGTAAATGCGGCTTGGAAAACATCCACTCTACCCCAATTTACGAAAAGATTTCAGTGCATCAACCTCCCCCCTGGGGGCCCGTCCCCTCGGAGCGCCCCCCTAGAGAATCCCACCCCTACGTAGAGCACAACCACCCCCGGGCAGGGGTCGGCTGACTCTGGCAAAGGGAGCAAAATGTGAGATTTAAATACAATATTGTTAACAACAACATTTTGAAAGAATACAAATACTTGTAGACAAATTACTGGATTATACCCATGCTGGGCTGATATCAGATATTATTGATATCTTGAGACATGTTGACATAGACAGAGAAACTCTGGAAACGAATGTGGGTTATCTAGGCGTTTACAGGGCTTAAGACCTGTCATTGGCTGGGTTAAGTGGCCACTTGATGTATTACAACATTCCCCATTCCGCCCATCATCTGACAACCATGTATGACAATTTTTTTTGCTGTTACGTGTATATATGTTGAGTTTGTACATATTTACTGGTAAAAATTAAAAAGCAAATAAAAATTCGAGAGACATCTTCAGGCGTCTTCTAGTAAGTAATTAAGTTCGGATGAACCTTACTTACACCAATAAAGTTAGATTGCCAAAAAAATGCTTATCTATCTTCTCAACAGATGTCACTATAGGGAAAAAATATTAAATATATAAAAATCTGTAGAAAAACCAACGCGCTTGTGGATTCTTCTGTACAAACTCAACATGTATACAAGTTTCAAAAAAATTGTCATACACGGTTGTCAGATGATGGGCGGAATGGGGAATGTTGTAATACATCAAGTGGCCACTTAACCCAGCCAATGACAGGTCATAAGCCCTGTAAACGCCTAGATAACCCACATTCATTTCAGAGTTTTTCTCTGTCTCTGTTGACATATCAATAATATACAATATTGTTACGTTTCTTCGACTCCTATATTTCATATTCGCACCTAATGGTACACAGGACACTGTTTATACATCGTGTGTATTGCATCATTATAATTACGATATAAACACGCATCTAGTCGACATCTAAAAAGTGTTAAAAAAATAATTGCTCTAATGTTAAATTCCAGGGATGAAATCGAGGAATACGTTTGTAGGGAAAGCGGCCGCGAGTCACGTGGCGTGGTATGCTCTTAATAGCCCTAATAATGCTTAAGTAAAAAAAAAACCCATGACTGGTAGTAGGTAGTAGTAGATGGCGTATTCAACTCAAAGGTGGACGTGTTTCGAACACGTAGCATATAAGGAAAATCAAAAATACTTGCTGGTGTGGATATTGTAAGGAAAAATCGTTGTAATAAAGTGGTACTTCATCTCTGTAGAGATACATTAGGTTTTTTATTGGATCATTTCTCTTTTCTCTTTTTTTTTTGGTGTATAATAATTGAGCACTGTTCTTTCTTAAGAGAATCAAATTTTACAGTAGGTACTTTTTTAATTTAAAATAAAAATGTCTTTATTAAACAGGTTGTTACAAAATTCGATGTACAAGCGGGAAACCAGTGTATCCACATAATATTTAGAGTCGATTTTATAGAATATTTTTTTTTGATTTTACCCTTAGTTTTCGAGAAATTAGAGGATGAAGTTGTTTTTTTTTTTTTCGATTTTTTTTCAAATTATTATCAAATATCATGTATTTAGTCAAATTAATACTATCCAAATTAAAAAACGCGTTTTAATAAGAATTTGAGCAATTTACTTAATCTGCCGTACTTGTGAAAACTTTTGTCAGAAGAAAAAAATTTTTTTTTAAGCTCAGATTAAAAATTTATATTGCACATTCGACTCCAAATACGATGTGGATTCACTGGTTTCCCGTTTGTACATCGAGTTTTGTTACACCCTGTATATTTTGTAAACTATAACTAAAGCCACCACCAAGAGGAACCCTACCAGTAGCGATAGGGTTAATGATGCAACAAAGTGATCAAAATACACTGCACTGATTTACCTACCACCTATGCGGTGTCCTAAGAGCCATTAGGAGTGACTAAAGAATGAATGAATAAAGGCTCCAACGTTTGTCGACCCCTGTCTTAGTACATTCCCATAGTATCTGACTTGTAGCATTATTTCCAAGTGCACGGAGCTGCAATGCTTTATACACCATGGAACAAAACTCGTAGCATAACCCGAATCTACGTCATATTAAATTTAAAGTCGAATGTGTAATAAGACTTTTTAATTTGAGCCTAATTAGTAAATTATATTATTAATTATTATTAACTATCACGCATTTCCCCAAAGGGGTAGATGAAGAGGATACAACGCCACACCAATCTGTCCTGGTATACTTCCCTTGCTTCCTCTACATTTATACATCTTCGCATGCACGCACGCCGATTATTACGACTTTTCACGTGTCCACTTTCAAATACTTGTTGTATCTACTTGATCATACCACGTCTTTCTTTGGATGCCGAGAAAGACATGGGTAAAAAGATTTCAAGAGCTTGGTCAAAACATAGTATGCTTGGACCGCATTATCTCATGCTTACAGGGTTTTTGAACATCCTTGGTCAAAACATAGTATGCTTGGACCGCATTATCTCATGCTTACTGGGTTTTTGAACATCCTTGGTCAAAACATAGTATGCTTGGACCGCATTATCTCATGCTTACTGGGTTTTTGAACATCCTTGGTCAAAACATAGTATGTTCGATAAACCTTTAGTGGCACAAGATTAAAAAATATAATGAAGAACACTAAAAGTTTATCGAATTAATAGTATATCAACTCAATAGGCGTAAAGCCTCTGTTTCCAATCTACAATCTTATCCTCTATGCTTATATTTTTGTATTTTGTATAATACCTATAGTAGTTATCTTTACTTTGTAAATTGATTATTGTTTTACCTTGCGCTTAACTAATGTTTTATCTAATTATCTTATATTGAATGCTTACGTTCTTAATTTCCTTTGGTACTGATATTAATATTTGCCTTTTAAAAGCTCCCTGTTGCTCAATCACAGATAACTATCGACGTAGTTAAAACCGTGCTAACCACGTGCTAGCCCTAACGATTTGATCGATCACAGTGACATTCGTTCAATACCGTGGTATCGATATCCGAGCATAGCCGATCTGAGCCGAGCGGGGCCGATGCACGCGATATCGCGGCTGATCGCGGCCGTACGTCAAACGTTAAATCAACGCGCTTGTCGGATTTTTTATTATGTCGACTGCTTTTCTCAATATTTGGCTTGCCGAAAACCGGCTAAATTATAATAAAGATTGAATGAATATATGTGCGAATAAGATATATCTCGGGAAATGGCTCGCGACTAGTATGCGCTCGTTTAATAATCCCGATCGATAACTTTTAACGCGTGTTCCATTGTGATCGCGAAAACGTTAAACATCCATGGGTAAGAAATCGTTATCACGTCGCTTATTACCGAGTCGCTAGTGATCTGTGATCGAGCAACTGGGCGTTTATAAATAAATAAATACGATTAAATACGACAGAAAAGAGAAATAAGATTTTCCCAAAAACTGTACGAAATTGAACTGTCACATATTTCAAATGAATTTGATAATTCCTTAGTCGTTATGATTAATTTTAACGTCAAATATCTCACTTTATTTCCCTGCATATTATTTTATGTTTTATTTATTTATTTATGTATTGGAAATCAACAGCCATGAACATAATATAAAGAATACAATATTAGTGAGCTGATCATGGGACCAATTACACATTTCACATTTTATTACCGTAGCCAGAAACATAAAGAAAGAGAAAGAAACTAAAGGAAGAATGAAATGAAAACACTATTATTCTTTTAAAAAATGTGTTTGTGTGGTGTGTTTGTGTAGGGTGTGGTGTGATGTATTAGTGTATTTTGTGTTAGAGTGAAGAGAGTGCTAGGCCGAGAGTTATAGTCTTGAAATATCCCTAAGTCGAGCCCCGAATACGCTTCACGCATTGAACCTTAAACTCAATAACTCCAATGCGAAAAACATAATTAAGAACTCAGCCCAGATTCTGATAGTAAATGGATACCCCTTTGTAAAAACCCAAATTGTTATTAAAATTCGGTATTGCAAGTGAGTTTCTTACCGAATTATATCACCTACTAGGAAACGCCTGAAGATGAATCTTCAATTTGTTATGGACATAACTTTTACCAGCTAATTTTTATAAACATCATTTTGAGTGTGTCCAAATACTTGTAGACAAAAACTGGATTTCACCCATAACGGGCTAATAATTACAATTTGACATCTCAACAGAAACGAGAAACTTGGAAGGGAATATGGATATCTAGGCGTTTACAGGGGTTATGACCTGTCATTGGCTGGGTTAAGTGGCCACTTGATGTATTACAACATTCACCATTTCACCCAGTATTTGATATCCATATCTGCCAATATACAGTAAAATGGCGCGACGCTTCACACGTGAACACTCTCTGTCATCCATTGAGAAAATTAAGCATTTTTTAGCAGAAACCTTTATGATTGCAAGTGAGATTCTTACCGAATTATATCACCTACTAGGAAACGCCTGAAGATGAATCCCTAATTTGTTATGCTTATAACTTTTACCAGCAAATTTTTATAAACAACATTTTGAGTGTAGACTAGAGAGTTGTAGACTACAAGTATTTGGACACACTCAAAATGTTGTTTATAACATAAAAGACTTTAAATGTGACTTAGATTCGCTGGTTTCCCGCTTGTACATCGAGTTTTGTTACACCGTGTGATTTATATAATCTGTACCGCTATATATACTTATACTAAAAATATTTCATATTTATGTACGTACCAATGTTCAGATACAGTAGCGGCGGCGCGTAAGTTAATATCTCTGGACGAACATTTCAGTTTTGTGGGATTTTCCGTACTTTATTTCGGGTCGAATGTTGTAAACTGCGAACTATTTTGTCGTCGGTCCTAACGAAGAGGGTAGCATACTATACTGTTAAATTATTAACTAACTAACTAACTAACTATCTAACCATCACGTCATTTCCCCGTAGGGGTAGGCAGAGAGGATGGAACGCCATACCACTCTGTCCTGACATACTTCCTTTGATTCGTCTACATTCATACATTTTCTCATCCACATACGCCGATTATTCCGACTTTTCACATGACCACTTTCAATTATTGACGAACTTGGTCAAGCCATGTCTTTCTCGGCCTTCCGCGGCTTCTACATCCAGGCACACTTGCATTTAAACTTCTTTTAGACGTTCTTCCCTCATTTATTCGCTCCACATGACCAAACCATCGTAAAAGCCCTTTCTTAATTTTGTCTCAGCCTTGCACTCTCCTCTAATTTCGACATTTGTACACCTATCATACATAGTCTTACCACACATTCACCTGAGAGATCGCATTTCAACAGCATTCAGTCTACTTTCATCCTTCTTTTTCCAACACCACGCTTCACTACCATACATAAGGGTTGGTACCAGAACTCCGTTGTGTACTGCCAATTTTGCTTCTTTCGATAAGTTCTTATTTGCCACTATCGATTAAATAAAAATAAAAATTTATTAAACATTCTTTTTTGTGGCAGCTGTTTCACCTTGTCCCTTCGTCTTGTAGTGAATAGTGCGTTGGATTACTGTGCATAAGGTCGCGGGTTGATTCCCCGCGGGGTTTATAAGAAATATTTATTTCAATGTGATTTCATATGCACGCACTGGCTAACAAGTATACTAACAATATTGATGTTTTTAACACAAATCTAGTGCATTTTAGAGAACAGTGTCGGGATGCCATCTCTGGCGGTAATGAATAGCTACCTACTGTGTAATCATTTAAAAATGTCTATGTAAAAGCCCTATGGGCGTAAAAAAACAATAAATATGCGATACCTTGGACTGGCATTGAAGCGTTAGACTGATCATATTGTCTTAGTGTAATAAATGATTAAGATAAATTCATTGCCCTGTGTGGGTACGGATAAGGAAAAGTAGTTGCGCAAAAAAGTCGTGGACATTTAAAAAGCTTTCCTACTTTTTTTTTAAATAAAAATAAACATTTGAGCTGTTATGATATACTCTAAATATTTCAATTTCGGGCTGCTTTCAAACAGTCGGAAATAACCGTGCCAGAAAGCAGGCAACAAGTTGTGCCGGAGTGGGATTCGTACCTAGAGATTCCAATCCGGAATCCCCGAATCTGCCACTAGACCACAACCCGGTTCATGTGTTCATTTAATTTAATGTGATACGTAGATTTTGATTGCGTAACAGCTGTTTCGCCCGGTTAAGATATTGTCAGGCTTTTTGACTCCCAAAAACGTATTTTTTAAATTAAATTATAAATAATATATTTTTGGTTACAAATATTTGTGAATAATGTTGACGTGTTTGTGTACTCTTTATTATAATGCAAAGAAGCCAGACGCGCTACCACTATGCCGCGAGGCAGAACATTTAAAAATAAACCTCTCTTTAAAAATGCCACTTCTAACCAATGATGTTTATTTAACATTCTAACACGTTTTACTATGATCTTTCTCGTATTTTTATTTTTGTTAGAGCGCTTCTTTGGTTTCTCCCATGAATACCAAAAGCCTTATTAAGGCTGTGTTAAACTAAATCTCGGTCTAACTGCATATTACAACATTAAGGCTTAGTACCCGTATTATTTTT
The DNA here is from genome assembly GCA_022494985.1 of Micrasema minimum. NCBI lineage: Eukaryota > Metazoa > Arthropoda > Insecta > Trichoptera > Brachycentridae > Micrasema > Micrasema minimum. Next base: position 128,724 of record JAGVSP010001982.1, read on the forward strand.
ATACTATATCACCCAAGCATGCTAAAATGATGAGTCTTATACATGTACGTGGTTTTTTTTCTAATAATCCCCAATCTTAATGTCTTAAGGGGCTACTAGGTCCACCCTTGTTAATTGTAAAATGTAAAATCCGATCGAACGTCGCGCTGTTTGGTTTCATTATTTATTTGCATCGCGTACATCGCGTGCATCGCGTACACGATAATCTTTTCAAATTTTATTTAGTAAAATCTACGGAATTTAATGTAATCAAAAATCTACTAATGTTTTACAAATTTTAATCAGATAATGCACTAGATATATACGTATTCTTTAATACATTTTTTTAAAAAAATCTTATATGTACAATCAACATCCCCAAGGAGGCCCCAATTACATTTACGGCACATAATCACTTTTTCACAATTATTGAGTAACGACCTTTTTGCTGTTTTTGTTCTCACGAGGAAATGGAATTTAACAACCTACGTTTAGCTCCCAGCATTAGGTTGCGGAATATAAAGGATATATAGAAAAGTTTTTCTATTTAATGTTCACCTCATTATTAACTTATTGGGATTTTGTTCTTCCTCATGATTTATTGAATTAGGGCCTTTCAAATTCATTTTTAAATATCAGCTCCAAATACAGATAATAACCAAACCACTGTTTGTTTGGCCTTGTTATCTTATAAGACTGCTAATGGTTGTCTGTAAAGTACGGTTTTACGGACGATTATTTTACGGAAAATAAGCGGGTCATAAGAAAACATTGATGAAAAATAGCTACGTTTGAGCGAATTTAATTGGAATTCTTGATTACTGAATTTTCTTCGGATTTTTATCGATATAAGTAAGCAAGGAGGAGTTATTTTGTCAAATTAATACAATTTTGGCTGTGATGGAAAATTAAAATATCTTCCAAAGATTCGGTTGGTACTACCGCGTAAAACATATTTACTTCGGTATGGATGTGCACATTTGGTGATTTCACTTTCATTTGGTGATGACCAATTTCCTTTCATCTTGGTAGCTGTGTGTGTGCTGTCTCCCTTATTACGAGGGAGCTTCATACCGTTTGGAGTGGAAGAGAGATGAGATGCGTCACAACCGAACGCTTAGGCGATGTGCTTCTCTATCGCTGTTTCGCGGCTCTCGCGTGCACAGATCGGCTCTGGCGGAACGTGAATCTATATAGTCGTCATGCTTTTTCGTGTGTTGCTGCCGGCGTATCATCGATTTATTAGACGTTATCTCGCGTCAAAAAATACTCGATAGTCTTTAAATTTGTCGTAATTCCTCCGTTTTTTATCACACTAACAATATTAAAATCGCGATTTAGATTGTTGAAAAAATCGTAGAGTTGGTGTTGCGAGATGGGCGATCAGTACCGACTCGGTAATAAGCGACGTGATAACGATTTCTTACCCATGGATGTTTAACGTTTTTGCGATCTACGAATCGTTTGAAACACGCGTAAATAAAAGTTCCCTATACATATCGGGATGATTACAACGAGCGATCACTACATGAAAATTGAGCATTTCATCCCGAGTATATATACTTATTCGCAATAATCTTAATTGGAATTTTTATAATAATTCTAGAAGGAATATTTCGATATCTGAGTAGCCATTTAAATATTGAGAAAAGCAGCCGAATAATACAAAAATCAGACAAGCGCGATGTATTCTGACGTTTGAAGTAAGGCGCGATTATTAGCGTGCATCGGCCCACGCTCGGCTCAGTGAGACATGCTATGTGTCGGGCTATCGATTTTCCCTAATCCCCCTTCCGTTGAGACACCTTGATCGCGCGGTCGTTAGCAACGGGGTCGATGTATGGGATGGGCCTGGCGTGGCGCGGGGAATACGTCTCACTAGGGGTGGTTGTTAGATTACTGGGAATAAATAATTGAGCAGGGGTAGAGAAAAACATTGGGGCCTACCACTGTTTAATTGGGCGGACTCTGGTTTGTTTGGGTGATGGAAACACATGACATATTATAATACATAAGCCGAGGACGGTGGTAGGGGTCCAATGAAAGCATTTGTTCGCGTACTAAATCTGTTAGTTTCATCCGTATTTTTATCACACTAAACAATCTTAAGAATCGCGGTTTAGCATTGTTGAAAAAAAAATCGGTAGAGTTGGGCTGGACTGTATAAAAAGGACTTCTATAGATCTTTAAAGCAGGTCTAGGGAAAGGGTGGGGCTTTATGTCTATAATGTGTAAATTGGGAAAAGCGTAGCGTCTTTGTAGGACAAAGGTAGATTACCACTTACTGCCGAACCACACAGCCACACTAACAGGGCGGCAAGATCACATGGTTCTGGGATCGAGGACATTTTGGATTTTGGATAAAAAATCATGTGTACAGTGTGGTTTGGACTTTGTAAGGATCACAGTGGTGATGGCATCGGTACACAGCAACCCTTAGGTATGCTACTGTCATCCGGCGAAAGGCCGCGTTCGGCCATATACTAACGCACGCCTATTCGAGCATGCCGCCGAGACCATGCTTGCCTATTTTACAAGGCTTCAGGTGCTCGGGAGTCACTGGTCGTCCTGTTGACAATAGTCGAGTGCAGTTTGGTTGTCAGAGTTGCGGGACGGGGACTTGATTGGTGAGATGCAGGGAGCTGGCGGCCGATCGTTGGCCTTGGAGGCAGTTTGTGTATTTGCAATTATGCTCCACATAGGGAGCGGATAATGGTATGATTGATGAAGATTCTTACGAATTAGCCCTTGTGAATGCCTAGATATCCATATTCTTCAAAATTCTGACTTGTTTAGATGTCAATTGTAACGGATAATTTCCGTTCATTAATTTATTACTTTCTTTCAAAATGTCATATATATTTTTTTAGTTAAGTTTCAACGCCCTTAGGGTTTTACATTTAACATGTTACACATTACAATATAAAAGAGATAAGAAAAAAATATCGTGCATAGATGAAAAAGGTACATAAAAATTTATTGGCCCTTTCCCAAAAAACGGGGGAAATTTAAAAAACCCCCCCAATAACGGGGTCAAAAGTTAAATTGCTATTTTTTATCAGTTAAAGGGAAGTCAGGAATGTGTCATTCTTACGAGAGGCGGGAGAATAACATGACAACTCATGAAAACTTTTATGAGAAAAAAACTTTTTTTTTTCAATCCAGATTAAAAGTCATATTACACATTTGACTCCAAATACGATGTAGATTCACCAGTTTTCGGGTTGTACTACGAGTTTTGTTACACCATGTTACTTTTAAAATGTTAAGCATATAATACTCACCATTCTCAGATAATAATGTAAAAATGGAAACAAATATACTAAAGTGTCAAAAATTTACACCTTAAATAATAAATTTTCAAGTATCCTCTATTTTACCGACCATTACTTATGAAGTATCATAATCTTCCCTTTTCAAGGTATACAACCCTTAATATATGACGTAGATAATATCAAGTAAAGATTTACGATTCTTTTCTATTTCTCACCCTTAAAAATATGTTATGAGCCATTGAAGCAGATGAAATTGTCTGATTACGAATCGTTTGAAAACCATAAAATTCACTTTTACAATATTGAAACTATTACATCGAGATTCATACAAGAAAATTGACATTTCATACCCTGTAAATATACAAATTTACAAATATTTTGATTGGGAGTTTGAATTTGAATGAGGTAATCCACTGCTACCTGGAATTGAATTTTAAAAAATGCTTTCGTGTAGACGCGAATATTTTAAAAATTTTGAAGTGGGATGAAATATCCCAAAAACGCACGCAAAAATTAATAAAAAATGTTGAAAATATCATTCATTTCAAAATCTTAAACAATGACGTCACTCCTTGTATCTAAGTGTAGTGTTTCCGGTTTCCGTTTTTAAACCCCCGTAGCCGCGTTCCATGGCATTTTAATATGGAATACAATAGCTTCTATTGCAAAAAAGATGGCCGCCATTCAGTCTACCTAGAACAGCTGTTAACAGTATATGACAGTTGAGTCGACGGTATATTTTATCTGTGCTTCCCGCGTTAGTTTGCATAGATTTTTGACAGTTTTGTCACTGGCTGGAGAAATACCATGGCCTTAAACAACCCGTTTTATGACGTCACTCCTGCAAAAATGACGCAGTTAGTACATAGTTGGTATTTAGCGCGGTATTTGAAATGTGCAACTTTAAAAAATCGTATCTTCATCAATAACTTATAAAAAAAAATATTAAATATATTTTTTTTGTTTAGTTAAATAGTAAGTTTATAGAAAAAAATTACTTTAGAAAACAGTGGATTCCCTCATTCTGGAAGGGAATATGGATATCTATTAGGCATTTAAATACCAGTCATTGGCTGGGTACTACAACATTCCCAATTCCGCCTTGTATTTTATTCAAAATGGCGCGACGCTTTTAGCAGAATTCCTAATTATTGTCAGTGAGACATGCGTTCTGTCCCCTCCCCTCTTATCCCTAATCCCCCCTCCGTTGAGACCCTGACCGCGCGGGTGGATGTCTGGGATGGGGGGCCTGGCGAGGCGGGATACCGGTCTCCACACGGGTGGTTGTAATTACTAATAAATAATGATCGGGGTAGAAACTAACATCCCTACCACTGTTAATTTGGGCCGACTCTGGTTGGTTTGGGTGATGGAAACAATGACAATTATAATACATAAGCCGAGACGGTGGTAAATTCATCCGTATCTTTATCACACTAACAATCTTAAAATCGCGGTTTAGCTTGTTGAAAAAATCGGTAGAGTTGGCTGGACTGAAAAAAGACTCAATAGTCTTTAAAGCAGTCTAGGGAAAGGGTGGGGCTTTCATTGTATTGTCAGTGAGATTCTTCATTCTTCATTCTGCATCACACCTGTTCTCCTCTATGGCTGCCAACCGTGGCACCTAACCAGGGCCCAAGACACCAGACTTCTGAGTGCAGAGAATAGGTGTCTTAGAAGAATTTCAGGTGTGCGGTGGTTTGACTTTGTAAGGAACACAGAGGTGAGGCAACGGACACATCAACCCTGGGTATCTACTGTCATCCGGCGAAGGCGTTTCGGCTGGCCAGGCCATATATACTACGCATGCCTCCCGAGACCATGCTTGCCTATTTTACAAGGCATCAGGTTCTCGGCGTCCTGGTCTTCGACTGTTGACAATTCGTCGGTAGTTTGCGTCAGAGTTGCGGGACGTGGACTTGACTTGGGAGAATGCACGAGAGCTGGCGGCCGATCGCTTGGCCTGGAGGCAGTTTGTGTATTGCATATGCTCCACATAGGGAGCGGATATGGTATGATGATGAGATTTCTTACCGAATTAGCCCTGTAAATGCCAAAAAATCCGACCAATTTTCGTTCATTTATTTACTACTTTCTTTCAAAATGTTCATATTTATTTATTGAGCTAAGTTTCAACGCCCATATTGCTTTTACATTTAACAAAGTTACACATTACAATATGAAAAGGATAAGCAAAAATATCGTGCATAGTTGAAAAAGGTACATAAAAATTATTTCAAACTTTTTTAAGCCACTTTTAAGCATTTTTTGTAGGTGTAAATGCTTTGATTTTTTGCCCCGGTTCAAATGCTGACTCCGCTACGACTCGATTCCTATTTTTTTAACATATTTATTACTAATTGACTTTTTTTCGTTTAAAATTAAAAAGAAATCTATGCAATCTTTTGATATTTGTAAATACTATTTTCAATAAAGCCTCAGCGGCTTGTGCTTGAAAATAGGAATCGAGTCGTGTCGAAGTGGGGATTCGAACCGACGATCTCTGTTTGTTTGTTTGTACATTTTTATTTAGCTATAAAAAAAGTTCTTACAGCTAATATATTACATAAATATTTATTATTACATCAGTATTTTACTAAGGTTGCTTCTGAATTCATTTAATCTCTTTATTTCTTTGACAGTATCCGGTAGTTCATTATACCTTTGTAATCCTTTGTACATCTTATCTCTGGACTCAGATTCCGCGACGCTACCCACTGGCCACCACCCGTTCAAATGTATGTGCATTTATCATAATATCGCATCGATTTCTTTAATATAAATCATATTTTTACACCGTGAAACAAAAGTCGTTGTACAAGCGGGAAACCAAGTGAATCTGCATCATATTTGGAGTCGATTTTGTAATTTTAATTTTTTTTATTTGACCCATAGTTTTCGAGAAAAGTGATTATTTTTTCGATAAATTTTTGCAAAATGTCATCAAATATAATTAACTTAGTCTAATGAATACTATTATAGAGAAAATAAAATGAAAAAACTGCATTTTAATAAGAATTTGTTGCAATTTTACTTAATTTGCGGTAGGTAGGTACTTATAAAAGCTTTTATGTGAAGAAAAAAAAATTGAAAACCAGCCAACCATTCGACTTCAAATATTATATAGATTTACCAGTTTTTGGGTTGTACTACGAGTTTTGTTACAGCGTGTATATTTCAATATTTTGTTTTTTTTATCCTTACCCCTAAAATTTTTGGTTCAATTGCAATAGTGGTTTATTGAAATACTTTATTCTCAAATAAAAGTTATACCTAATGTTTCACATTTTGGAATTTCAAAATTATCTTAGTATCTTATCTAAATGATTAATGCGCAAGATTTGAAGTGCATCAATCTGTGCAGTAATTCAGAGTGGTCTAGAATTACAAATACCAAATCATACAAAAATATTATATTTATTTTGTCTGGTAACAAACTGTATAAATCCCAATCTAAGCGCGGGCTTGTTTATATTTCCAAAACAATCGAACATCGATTCCTAATTTAAATATTCATGATTTATTGGTGAATCGAATTGGTTACCATCTGCGGGTAACTATCGTGAAAGTATTATTATTTATGAAGTCTGGGCTTCGAACAATACCAGATCAGATTAGGCAAAAGTGCGTCGAACTTTATAATCGAGAAAAGTCTAGAATATTCTGGAATATTCTGAATCGTCTATCGATTGTACTAAAATTTCGCATAAAATACAGCAATTAATAAAGTGGAAATTTAATGCGAAAACAAGTAATTTTATTGAATCGGAGAGATAAAAAAAGTTAAAACTAAAATGAATGCTTTTGTAAATAAAACCTCACTATTATTAATATTCAAAGCATTTAATTTGTGGTCCAACATTTAATATTATGTTAATAAAAGTGGTTTAATACAATTTTTTATTAACATAATATTAAAAGCTCACTAACTCAAAATAATAAATCTTCTTTGGTGTAAATGCCATAAAAAAGTTTTCATTTTACTACATCTATTACAACTACTACTCTCCCTTATTTTATCAAACCCTCTGTGGCCTGTGGTGCATAGGTCACTGCATTGGTTCACCAAGTGCAGACAATCCTGATCATTTGGCACGTGAAGGCAAGATAACCAGTCTTACGCTTAAGCTCCTCTCCAATAAGAAAATCACGTTACAATTAAATATTTCATGTAAATCCTATCGGGAATCGAACCGCGACTTCATGTACGTCCAACGCGCTTACCACTGCACCACGAGGCGGACTCATTTCACGATTAAAAAGTCATAGGTGCTTAAATGATTTATATTATGAAACGAAACACACTTGTTTTAAACTACATCGGCCGCCAGCTCCCGTGCATCCTCCCAAATCAAGTCCACGTCCCGCAGCTCTGACGCAAACTGCCGACGAATTGTCAGCAGGGGACGACCAGGACGCCGAGAACCTGATGCCTTATAAAATAGGCAAGCATGGTGGCGGCTCTCGGGAGGGATACGTAGTATATGGCCTAGCCAGCCGAAACTCCTTCTTCATGTGTTTCATTTCATAATTATAGAAAACTACAAAGTAAGTGCTACAAACATTGAGTTGACTTAGTAATAGTTAATATTATGCCTTTATTTTCCGCATAAATTCTTGAAATTAATGCATCTGCCCTTTTTTATTCGAAAACGCCTGCAACATTGATTTTATTACAATCAGATATACGACTGTATATTCTTATAATTTAGAGATTTATTTAAAGTTTAATGTAGTGTAAAAACGTTAGTAACATTTCATACTTCATTTTAAAGCAGTGAATAAAAACCTAACGCCCTGCAAAAGTGCTACGGTTTTATGTTAAATTGTTGAACTGGGTACAAGATTAAAAAAAAGTCACATTCCCAGGGTGGAGTGCCATTCTTTCTCGCTTGACTTCGGCCATAAACATAACAAATTGCCATATAAAAAAGGGAAAGTTTGGCCATAATGCACGAGAATCCCATGAAATGTGAGTAATTGTCTTAAAAGAAAATTGCAATAAACCACGACATTAGAATATGGCCCCACTGCATCTTTCTATACAGAAACGTTGGCTTTTTTTTCTTGGACTAGCCAACCAAAAATAATTGTGTACAAGAAATTTTATTGCTCTAGGTAGATAGTAACTCTGTATTATTCATATTTTCATGCATAAAATTACACTTGGCTTTTATACGAACGTTATAATTCCAAACATTTTCATTAAGTACAGTAACCTCACGATTAATTATTAATTAGATATTATTGATATCTCAACAGAGACAGAGAAACTCTGGAAATGTGGGTTATCTAGGCGTTTACAGGGCTTATGACCTGTCATTGGCTGGGTTAAGTGGCCACTTGATGTATTACAACATTCCCCATTCCGCCCATCATCTGACAACCATGTATGACAAATTTTTGAAACTTGTATATATGTTGAGTTTGTTACAGAAGAATCCACATGCGAGTTGTGTTGTCGACAGATTTTAAATATTTTAAATATTCTTTCCCTATAGTGACATCTGTTGTTGAGAAATATAGTTAAGCATTTTTGGGGGCAATCTAACTTTATTGGTGTAGGTAAGGTTCATCCGAACTTGATTACTTACTAGAAGACGCCTGAAGATGTCTCTAAAAATAAAGCAAATAAAAATTGGAGATCCCAAAAGAGACAGAGAAACTGTGGAAACGAATGTGGATTATCTAGGCGTTCACAGGGCTTATGACCTGTCATTGGCATGGGGGTTAAGTGGCCACTTGGTGTATTACAAACATTCCCCATTCCGCCCATCATCGATAACCATATATGACAAATTTTTGAAACTACTATATATTGAACTCGTCTCTTCAAACGCATCACATTACAGAAAAATTTCTATGCTAGTGACATCTGTTGGAGAAGATTGTGAAGCATTTTTTGGCAATCGTCTTTATTGGTGTAAGTAAGGCTCTTTCCTAACTTAATTACTTACTAGAAGACGCCTGAAGATGTCTCTCCAATTTTTATTTGCTTTTTATATTTTAAAATCATTTAAATTTTTGTTCCGCGTATATTGAGATATTCACAGCACAATATATTAGCTATATGCATTATGCATCATTGGTAATTTGTGGGAAATTATTGGAACTTGGCTAGGATGTGACATCTAATTTTTTATACAGCCCGGACCTACCGCCATCTAGTTACCATTTATTTTTTAAATTGCAAAGCTGTAAGAAAGATGGCGAAAAGGTGATCAAACAAAGTTTTAAATACCGTATCGATCAAAGTTTAATATTTGTACATGAAAAATTGTTTTATATCGCACGCGAATAAAAATTATAAATTAATTAAAATCAACATGGCTACGATAAATAAATGAAACCCGAAATAGAAATAAACTGAGGCTACCGTTTCGTAAAAAACCTAAGTCACAAAATTCATTAATGCACCGAGCAGTAAAAATATTTGAAGAAATACCAGAAGAGATAAAAAAAGAAAAAAAAGTGTCTGTATTTAAGGCTAGGTTAAGTAATATTAAATAATTATCTTTAAGGTTTTTCTATTTGCACAAAATAATAAAGTGTTTATATTAGGACATACGTAAAAAAATTAGGTATGTACTACTTTAAGATCAAATAAATATAACTGAGGTAATTTTCTTGCCAATTGGCATGCATTCATCCATTAATTACAAATTTGTAATAATGCATGGATGAATAAACTCTTATTATTGCTCAAAACAGGGTATCTTAGTGAGAAAGATTTTGATTTTTAAATTGATGTAAATATGTATCTCCATCACGTAATAAGAATTTCAGCCACCCCTCATTTGACCTCTAATATTTAACCCCAAAAACTCGTACAAAATACTTAACCATCCTAGGATCAGACATCTGATCTTTATTATCTAAACTACGAACTTTCTTCGCCATCTATTACGCCGTACAGAGTAACAATACATGGCTTATAGCTTGACCTAAAACAGCTCAAACATTCGCGGTATTAGTGAGTTATGAGCCTGGTAAAATGGAAAAAATATGAAAAGTTCGTTTCTCCCATATCATCTGTATTTCTTCTATCGAAGAATCACCCTATTTTCTATTTTCTTATGTCGCCCCATCCCCGGAAAACTTCGGGAACACCCCTACACGATTTTCCTTCGTTTTCCCTCTAAACTTTGATTTCTACAGACTTTGCTACGAGAGAGCTTTAGACGTTCATTAGGGTTATTTTATGTCAAATCTTAGTGGATAGTTTGAGAGAAATTTTTACACGCCCCAGTGTGTCTAATTTACGTTACTTTATGACGAAATTCAGTGGTGTTTATTATGATAAGATTATGATTTAATATTTTGCTTTTGTGATGCAGCGATGAGATGGCTTTTTTGACTGTTTAAGGTTCTAGGTTCTACTATGTTAATGTAATATGTTATTTATGTATGTTCAACTGCTCCCATTGTTGCAACATTCATTTGCCGCATTCAACAATGTGAAGTCTGTTTGGAGATCGGACGTATTTATTTATTTATTTATTTTATTGTTTTTACGCTCATAGGGCTTTTTTTTTCATAGACATTTTTAAATGATTACACAGTAGGTAGCTATTCACTACCGCCAGAGATGGCAGCCAGACACTGTTCCCTAAAATGCACTAGATTTGTGTTGAAAACATCAATATTGTTAGTAAACTTATTAGCCAGTGCTTGCATTCTACGTATCGGTGAGTTAGCACTGTAATTGGTCGATGATTGGCTACAGTAAAATAGTGCATTACTACGGGTAACTCGATCAGGCAAATCGTATACTCGGATAAAACAAAAATTCGACTTTTTAACGCCTGCATAAAACCTGTTCTCTTCTACAGCTGCAAATTAAGGCAAAATGGACTCAAAAAAGCAGACTTCTGAGTATTAAGAATAGGAATCTCAGAAGAATATTAGCTATGCAGTGTGTGCAGTCTATGGTTCCATATTTCCATCCCTAGTGAATATGCTTCCCAGATATAGAAATTCTTCCACCTGTTTCAAGCTATTTCCATTTACCATAATTCCACATTTATATAAAATGATTATATTTAAAAAATATCACATGATATTTGCTATTTATATTTTGTAAATAGCAAATAGCTAATTTGTAGTGATATTATGTACGTGACTATAAAAGGACATGGCTACATCGTACATCGCGTTCTTGACATATTATTCGCGAGGGTGAAAAGCTTGTAAGAATTTTCCTACAAGAAGGGTGGCAATTTATACTATTCCTAACCAGCGGAAGAAGGGGTGAATTCCCAGCGTTTAATGTGCATAGTAGTAAACATTTTATGCGGGGAACTACTAAGAAATCAATAAGTATCACATTTTTTGAATTTTTTCGTAATGTCTTTATTTTGCATGAAATCTGAAATTATTTATGTATCGCATATAATATATTTATTATTAATATATAACAGGGCGAAAGCGCTAACTGGTCAAAATAAATAAAAGTGGAAGTGTACCAAGTATTTTTTATTTAACTTTAATTAGTTTTATATTAATAATTTAATCATGGAATTCCACCAAGTAATGTCAATAAAAATATATATACCGGGTGTCCCAAACTTATGGGACATGAAGGGGAAGTACCTTAAATATCGTAGATAGTGTATTTTGCTGAAATAAGACTTTATGTTACTTTTAAAAGTTAGTAATTCTGCATTCATAGATTTTCTAAAAATTTACTTGCTTCGTCTGGGAATCGAACCGACTTAAATGTCAAAAAAAAAATCATCCTACTTTTATGATGCCAATCGAAAGAATAGCTAAAAAATAAAAACTTTGCTTAAGTAACATAGTATATTTAAAAAAAGGAACAACGTAAAATGATTGAGTCAAATTTCAAGAAAGTTATTTATTGCCGACAACGAAGTTCGAAAAGTAGCGATATTATCATTCAAAAGATAGCATTGATTATTCGTAAATAAGTACCCACTTCATAAAATACTAACATAGTTTTCCTTATTATAAGTGCACGTGTAGATAAAATGATAAAACTTAGTATTTCAATATGTCCTCTGTAAGCTAGACAGAAGGCAAATTTAAAACAAAAATAATGTTGTTGTTAAATTTGAAAATGGAACAGTTTATGAGAGCGTCTGTTTGAATGCATACTTTTTAAAATATTTTAAAAAGAACTAAGTCGGTTCGATTCCCAGACGAAGCAAGTAATTTTTAGAAAATCTATGAATGCAGAATTACTAACTTTTAAAAGTAACATAACGTCTTCTTTCAGCAAAATACACTATCTACGATATTTAAGGTACTTCCCCTTCATGTCCCATAAGTTTGGGACGCCCTGTATACTAATATATTTATGTTTACTCTATTTAAACAAAACCTGTATCATACCTGTTCTCCTCTATGACTGCGATTCTTGGCGCCTAACCAGGGCCCAAAATAGCATACTCCTGAGATTTGAGAGTAGATGTCTTAGTAGAATGTTAGGTGTGCGGTGGTTTGACTTTGTAAGGAGCACAGAAGTGAGGCGACGGATGCAGCAATCCTTGATATCTACTATCATCCAGCGTAGGCGTTTCGGCTGTTTTATTTCGCTTATGTTACATTTTAATATAATAATAACAAAAATTTATTCCAAGCCTTGAGATGGGGAGTGCAAGCCTTTAACGTTCATGAAAAAAGAATGGAGTATGAAAAGTTAAAAAAAATATAAGTACATATTATGTGCATAATTTCAGACATGATATACATGGTGTAACAAAACTCGACGTACAAGCGGGAAACCGCGAATCTACATCATATTGGGAGTCGATTTTGTGGTCAAATTTTTTTGATTTGACTCAGAAAACGCAGTACGAAGTTGATTTTTTTTCGATATTTTTTTGTAAATTATTATCAAATATAATTTATTAAGTTAAATTAATAGTATCCACAAATGAAACGGAATAAAAAACGCATTTTAATTAAAATATGTGCTATTTAACTTTTTAGCTAGAATTTTTTTCAAGCTCTGATTAAAAAGTCATATTATTACACTTATATTTTGCAGTTTTCGGGTTGTACTACGAGTTTTGTTACTCCACGTAAAACAGAAAAAAATATAATAATTGGGTTCTTTCCGATTTTCTATTTTTTATTTTAAAATTTTTTATTTAAAAATAAAAAAATCAAGGGATTTTTTTAAAAAAATTTACGATGTCATATGAAATTTCTAGCGCTTTTTCAAATCGCTCGCAAAATCCTCCATTTGGCGCGCGTGCGGTGTGACGTCACATCAATATGAGCGCGCTCACTTCGTGATGAATTTCCCGCCTTTTATAATAAACGGGTATGACGTCATTAGCCAATAACGGGCGTTAAAAGTCACTCGTAATTTCGTGTTTCTAAAACATAAATATATGAATGAAAACAACATTTTTGATCAATATGTAAAAATATACTTTAAATATTTATAACGTTTTCAAGGATATTCATGCTATCGGGAACAACCCTATTATGTATTGTAAAAGCCCTTTGGGCGTGGATAATTTTAAATAAAATATACTACGTATGCCTCCCGAGAGCCTTAACCATGCTCGCCTATTTTACAAGGTATCAGGTTCTCGGCGTCCTGGTCGTCCACTGTTGACAATTCGTCGGCAGTTTGAGTCAAAGCTGCGGGACGTGGACTTGACTTGGGAGGATGCACGGGAGCTGGCGGCCGATCGCTTGGCCTGGAGGCAGTTTGTGGATTGTGTTTTATATCGTTGGAATTGTAAAAATATACTTTAAATATTTATAACGTTTTCAAGGATATTCATGCTATCGGGAACAACCCTATTGGAGATTAAAAAATATTTAAAAAAAAGTTGATAAAAAAAAAATATTAAAAAAAAAATAATTTTGTCGGTTTACGTACAAAGGTGTTAGGATTAATATAAAAATATAATAATACTATAAAATTACATTAATCTGTTTATTTCATACGCTATTTTTCTTATCAAGACAACCGTATAAACGTGTTGGTATGACATTACATGGCTATGGAATCCGTCCTACGTGATAATATATAATATAATATTTGTACAGTTAGTAGTGATTTCAAATTCTCTCTGTCTAGCCTAGGGCCGTTTGCATAAATATTCGTGTTTCCTCAAAATTCCATTCCAAAGCTTTTCCACAAGAACTCGATTGAGATACGCCGGATTTTAGACGCCATGTTTTTTCGAATCACCTGATATCAGATTTGTTTATTTGTTTTTAAATATAATACAAAAATACACAGTAATTATGCAGAGATAAATCTGTAATTATGTAGTTAATATTGTTTTATATGTTCCATACATATGACTAGATTAACATTTTTTTACATTCCTAATAGTTCATTTGTTCATTCGTTCATTCATTCATTCATGCATTCATTCATTTAATCGTTCGTTCATTCCTTCATTTGTTCATTCGTTCATTCATTCATTCATTCTTTCTTTCATTCATTCATTCATTCGTTCATTCGTTCATTCGTTCATTCATTCATTCATTCATTCATGCATTTATTCAATAGTTTGTTCATTCCTTAATTTGTTCATTCGTTCATTCATTCATTCATGCATTCATTCATTCAATCGTTCGTTCATTCCTTCACTTGTTCATTCGTTCATTCATTCATTCATGCATTCATTCATTCATTCATGCATTCATTCATTCAATCGTTCGTTCATTCCTTCATTTGTTCGCTTGTTCATTTATTCATTTAAGAGTTATTCGCTCCCTATGAAGAGAAGCATATGGATTCCCAAAATTGCCTCCAAGTTCAAAAAATTTCCATGCGTCTTCCCAAGTCAGATCACGTATTTCTCGAAAAAACTCCAGGATATTCATTGATATAATACAGATCTGTATTAGAACAAAAAAAATATTTCGTGTGTGACACCATGGACTGGCGCTGAAGCGTAGGACTGATCATCTTGCCTACATGGAGCAATAGATTAAGATTCACTGCACTTGGTGTAGCAATACAGCGCCCTATGCACCATTATTTATTTATTTTATATAAACGGTACCTACTCGGTACCTTTTACAATAATGAGAAAAATAATTAACAAAGTTACACAATAATATTAAGATTACCTACAATATGTATAATAATAATAATGATAATATTGATGATGCAACAATTACATTAAAATTGCAATAAGTATATAAATATTATAAATAAAAATTACAATACATACGATAAATAAAGAAAATAAAACCTAATAACTCTGATACATCATTAAAATTACAAAATGCATGATAAATAAGAATTACAGTAGGTATGTATGAAAAGTGAAGATTACAATATGCATGATAAATTTAATAATGAAAATAATAATAATACTGATACATGAACTACATGAAAATGTTAAATAATTAAAAATTAGGTGCGGATAAGGGATAGTAGATCGAAACTCAACTATTACTACTACTTTTTTATATCCCAATGGTGCATAGGGCACTGCATCGGTATACCAAGTGCAGTGTATCTTGTTAAAAAAATATATTACACGAAGTCAATCTGCATTGTGCCGGTGCTCTTTTATGTCGCGCGAATCCTTTCTTCACAAAGCTAAGGGCATACTTAATTGTTTTTTTTATGAGATAACGTACTATTTAAAACTAAGAGAAAAAAAAAATATCAGCAAATGAGGGAATCACTGTTTTCTGAAGTATTTTTTTTCTAAGTACTATTTTTATTTAATATTTTTTTTATAAGTTATTAATGAAGACGATTTTTTTTAAAGTTGCACATTTAAAATACCGCGCCAAATACTACTATATACTAAGTGCGTCATTTTTGCAGGAGTGACGTCATAAAACAGGTGCTAACGGCGCTAGTGGTAGGTGGTATTTCTCCAGCCAGTAACAAAAACTGTCAAAAATCTATGCAAAACGCACGCCGGAGCACAGATAATATACCGTCAACTCAACTGTCAGTTATACAACAGCTGTTCTAGGGGAGACTGAATGGCGGCCATCTTGTTTTGCGATAGAAGATTGTATTCAGATTGTATTCCATATTAAAATGCCAGGGTTTAAAAACGGAAACAGGAAACACTACACTAAGTTACAAGGAGTGACGTTCATTGTTTAAGATTTTGAAATGAATGCTATTTTCAACATTTTTTATTTATATTTTGCGTGCGTTTTTGGGATATTTCATCTCACTTCAAAATTTTTTAATATTCGCGTCTACACGAAAGCATTTTTAAAATTCAATTCTGGTTTGCAGTGGATTTCTATCATTAAATTCCTTAAAATATAGCAAAATTAAGTATTTTTAAATGTCTAATGAAAAATTACAAATATGTGCAATGAGGTAATCCACTGCTACCTGGAATTGAATTTTAAAAATGCTTTTCGTGTAGACGCGAATATTTAAAAATTTTGATAGTGGATGAAATATTCCCAAAAACGCACGCAAAATTAATAAAAATGTTGAAAATAGCATTCATTTCAAAATCTTAAAACAATGACGTCACTCCTTGTATCTAAGTGTAGTGTTTTCGGTTTCCGTTTTTAAACCCCCGTAGCCGCGTTCCATGGCATTTTAATATGGAATAAATCTACATACAAGCTTCTATTGCAAAAAAGATGGCCGCCATTCAGTCTCTCCTAGAACAGCTGTTAAACAGTATATGACAGTTGAGTCGACGGTATTTTTATCTGTGCTTCCCGCGTCAGTTTGCATAGATTTTTGACAGTTTTGTTACTGGCTGGAGAAATACCATGGCCTTAAACAACCCGTTTTATGACGTCACTCCTGCAAAAATGACGCAGTTTAGTACTTAGGTGGTATTTAGCGCGGTATTTGAAATGTGCAACTTTAAAAAAATCGTATTCTTCATCAATAACTTATAAAAAAATATTAAAAATATATTTTTTTTGTTTAGTTAAAATAGTAAGTTTATAGAAAAAAATTACAACAATGTTTAAATATTTAAAAGTATTAACACCTGTGAAGGGATTTACTGTGGAATAAGAATCAATTGTCAAAATATGTCTGATAACACAATATAAAAATAAATTAGATCACACATATACAACTAAGATTCACATCCATGGAGGGATTAATTGTGCCCAAAACAAAAAAAAAGTACGGGCAGAGAACTCTAGAATATTTAATTCCAAAAATATTTAATATGTTGCCCTATTTGAACTTAAATCGTGCAATAATGCAAATAAAAATTATTTCTATTCTAAGGGTTTGGTTGGAAGATAGAACTTTTTTATATTGATGTACCATAATTTATTATATATTGATTCACCATGATGCATTATCTCTATTCCTTTATGTATATTTTGTGAACTTTTTTATTTTTGTTGTATTTCTTATGATAAATTTATTTTTTGCTAATGGCTCCTGATGACAAACGGCAAAATTGCGGTTATCGGGACGGCATTATTTTTGTTTTTCTAATGTTATGTTTATTTTTCTTAATAAAGAACACTAAAAAAAAAAAAAAAAATTAATATGTAAAAACTTAGATGTAATAGTACAATTAAATGTAAGAATAATTAATTAATATTATCTATACATTTTATTTATCATGTTAATAAACTAAATAATACCAAATCAAATTATGTAAATACAAGGTATTTCTTAGAGGTAAAAATTTAGATCATTTCGCAGGAATTAGCACGGAATTAAAATTGAATCTTTGATGTAAACAACTTATCATAAATTGTAATAATTTTATGTGGCTGAAAAAATCAAAGCCATTATTGCTGGCGCTTGGTTTTGTAAAATCAAAGCCTATAAATATGCATAATATTTGCAGAAATTAAATGTCAAAACATTCTAATTACACAAACAATACGACTGTAATATCCTTCCTATAGATTAAATATCGAGTAATACGCTGAATCCCATTTAATCCATAAAATCACTATGATTCATAAATTGCGATATTTCGATAATCGTAGTCGTATGAAAGAATTCATTAGAATGGGAAAATTCTAGGACTTTCTTATTTAAACGCTCCCACTCGCCACCCACCCGCAGTACAACCGAACTCGCACACAAATTAATATAATGTAAAACGATCTTTGAAATTTATTTTATACACAATATGTCACGCATTAGTTTTGATGATCGCGACAATTTGTTATCAATGAACGTATAAAGTACACTAGCTGGTTTTTTACACACCTAGATTGTGGCTTAGTTTTCTATACTTTGTTAAATTATAAAGACATATTGGTTTAACTAATATTATTGTTTATTTTTTGTTGTTTTAAACATTTAAAAGAGGTTAATTTTTTAATACCTGTTCAATTTTTAGTGTTTTCAAGTTGATTATTTGTACGCTAACCAAACAGTTGAATGGATCAGAGAAAAAATATTACAATAGTAAATAAATACAGATTAAGCGCTTATTAATACTGAATGATTGCAGGGATATCAAACCTACACAATCACTTTGAGATACATTCATTCATTTCATTATACCATATCCCGCTCCCTATGTGGAGCATACGGAATCCACAAACTGCCTTCAGGCCAAGCGATCGCCGCCAGCTCCCGCGCATCCTCCCAAGTCATGTCCACGTCCCGCAGCTCTAAAGCAAACTGCCGACGAATTGTCAACAGCGGACGACCGGGACGCCGAGAACTTGATGCCTTGTAAAATAGGCAAGCATGGTTAAGGCTCTCGGGAGGCATACGTAGTATATGGCCTAGCCAGCCGAAACGCCTTCGCCGGATGACAGTAGATACCAAGGGTTGCTGTGTCCGTTGCCTCACCTCTGTGTTCCTTACAAAGTCAAACCACCGCACACCTAAAATTCTTCTAAGACACCTATTCTCAAAACTCAGAAGTCTGCTGTCTTGGGCCCTAGTTAGGTGCCACGATTCGCAGCCATAGAGAAGAACAGGTGTGATGACTTTGAGATACACTTGGCTTAAAAGTCGACTTTGTCACAGATCAAAAGCATAGACCTGTTAAGTCAACACTAGACAAGTTATTTCAAAGAGAGCTGTCAAAACTTGATGTTCCATTTGTATTTTGCAGTGAAAAAAAGACAACTATACAATATATATCTATCTTCCACTATCTAATTGTGGTGTCTGTACACCACTATACAAAAACTATACTAAAAACCTACAAAGAACCTACAAAGTATCTGGTGCAATAAGGAACCAGAGAAAACAAGCAGCAAACACGACACTAATACATTTTAATCATTTTGCTTTCCTCTAATAAGTTGAGATTGAGTCAAAATTGACTGAAGCTTCCTAAGACTAGGACATGACAACGAACGGAAGAATATAGCGTATCTATGTAAAATAAACATCATTATTTAAAAGTCGGTCTTTTTACGATAAAAGATAGCAACAAGATCGAATATACAGTATTTCATACGAATATAGTAAATATTATGAAATATGCCTTTTCCGTGTTATTTAAAAGTATAATAAAATTTATCGCAAATAATAATAAAACAAAAAATTACTCACGTACAGACGCAAAACCTTGGTGTGCATTTTTATAATACAATTGCCATCAAATCGTAATTTTTTTTTATTCAAATGACATAAATATTATTTTTATTTTTACTTTAAATATCGTAATATCGAGGGTATACTATCCTTGTTTTGAGAAATCAAGCATTTATATATTTTTTTCCAACTGTAAACTTTTATTTTTTATAGAATCCCATTACGAGTAAATATGAAAAAAAAATGTTTATCTAAAAACATGTGTTTAATTTGTATGTGTAAAAATCAGCATTCCCAAAAAATAATTTTTATTATAGTTAATTTTTTATAAAGTTTTTATTTTTATTTTTTATTTTAGAAAAAAGGGAGAAAAGTGATTACAAGTTATTTCTCAGCAAATGACGCCGTATACGTAATCTTTTTTTTGCAGTTTGTAGAGCTTTAACAACTTGACAACATTAAGTAAAAACAGCATATTTTCAAGTCTTTCCACGATATATTGTAAGTATTTCGATACTTCAAAAAAATTGACAAGAACAAGAAAAAAAAGTGAAATATTTTTTTCATGAAACGGGGGTGTTGAATGGGTTTGTCTCAAGCTTGATACGTCTCTTGCAACTCCACAAATGATACCCTCTAGTTTACGACGAAAAGTAAAATTGAAGGCGGTTTCTGGGCAGAATAAGGTATTTACAGGGTCGTTATTTTACATACTACGTTTTGCGATTGTTTTATCGATCTATACACATACAACACACAAGAACTGACAGGGCGACCACCTAAGCTAGAGAAATAGAAACATGAATTTAAAAAATATATTATATACATGCTGTAACAAAACTCGATGTACAAGCGGGAAACCAGTGAATCTACGTCATATTTGGGGTTGATTTATTAGAATGTTTTTATTTTTATTTGACCCATTTTCGTTTTCGAGAAAATTGAGTACGAAGTAATTTTTTAAAAAAAAATATTTTTTTGCAAACTATTGTCAAATATTATTAATGTAGTCAAATCAATACTATCCAAGAAGAAAACAAAATGAAAATACCGCGTTTAATAAGAATTTGTACAATTTTACTAAATCTGCAATACTTATTTTATAAGCTTTTATGAGAAGAAAATTTCTTTTTTTAAGCTCAGATTCGAAAGTCATATTACACATTTAACTCCAAATATGATGTAGATTCACCAATTTTCGGGTTGTACTACGAGTTTTGTTACTCCGTGTTTAATAAACATTTGCGCTAACAACAATTTTTTCAATTCTTTAAAACATAGCTTTCATTGTGACAAATCTTGAATGTATTGAATGTTGTTACTCCACGGGCTATTTAGTCGAGTAAATATAGCATTAAAGACACTTCATTAAATTAACTAACTAACCATCACGCCATTTCTCCGTAGGGGTAGGCAAAGAGGATAGAACACCATACCTCTCTGTCCTGATAGACTTCCTTTGCTTTCTCTACATTCATACATCTCATGCACATACGCCGATTATTCCGACTTTTCACATGTCCACTTTCAAGTACTTGACGTACTTGGTCATGCCATGTCTTTCTCGGCCTTCTCTTCTTCTCAAACTTCTTTTAGCCGTTCTTTCATCACTCATTCGCTCCACATGACCAAACCATCGTAAAAGCATTTTCTTAATTTTGTCGATAATGCTTATCTCAGCCTTGCACTCTGCTCTAATTTCGACATTTGTACACCTATCATACATAGTCTTACCACACATAGATCGCATTTCAACAGCATTCAGTCTTCTTTCATCCTTCTTTTTCCAACACCACGCTTCACTACCATACATAAGGGTTGGTTCATAAATTGTTTTTTATAAATATTATTGTGTTGCTATTTTGCTAGGCATTTTTCGTAATTTCGTATTTTTATGGAAGTTGGATCTTGAGAAATACCAAAATTTGTAATGTTGCCGATAAGGAAAAGTAAAAAGTAGGTACCTACTGGTTTTTAATTAATCTTGCAGCTGCAAGGCGCACTGATCTCTCCCGTTCGATATTCAAATATTTTATAGATGTAGTTCAATTTGGACATATCGAAGCTTTTAGTTGCCAACATACCGTGACTCTTCTGTAGTTACGTTTCTGAGCTGCGACCTCCTTTTTTCATTACCTTCGTCGAAACGAAAAACAGTTTTCGAATAAAAATACATTATTAAGATTAGCGTAGCTTTTAGGAGCTTTTCAACAAAGATTCAAATCTAAATTACCATACCAAGGATGTACAAATATTAGTTTTTAATACCACGACGTCTCAGTAAAACCAATTCACCATATTTACATTCTGGGCGAAGAATTCAGAATTTCGTAAAATGAGTTTTCAAGAAAAAAAAAAAACTTTTTACTTAAAATGATATCGCAACTGAACGATGATACTGGTACAAATCAAAAATAGATTTTTTATTTATCTAATATGTTCGTTTTACAACATTAAAAAAAAATAATCTCAAATGACTTATTTCGCTGTTTCTTCCCAAAAAATAAACATACTTGTATTTTAGTTATTACATATTATTATTTTAATAAAATTTTATTTCGCATCATCGGTGATGCAGCATATATAAAATAAATAAATTTAAAAAAAGGAAATATAAAAATTTATAAATATTAATATAAAAATAAAAATAAATAAAACCAAAAAAATATTTTATTTTATTATATATATTTTTTACATGGACTTATATATTTTATATTACACTTAATTATTTTTTTCTAACTATTCTTATCGTATCATTATTATTAATTCAATTTAGCCATGATATAATATCTACACTAATATTTCTCACATATGTATTTTTTACACTTAGCCCTAAATAACTTTAAATTTTGTTAATTTTTTAATTCATCTGGCATCTCCTCGTACATTTTTATGAATAAAAAAAAAAAAAGATGCTTCAAGGCTTGAACCATCCCACTCCTGCACCCAAACAGCCGACTCCTGAAGTTGCCCACTTTCAAGCGCACAGTGCCTTCAAGGGAGTGTATTCCTGAGATAGCAAACATACCGAAATAACAAAAAAAAAAAATACGTAAACGCTTCTTAATACAAGTATTTGTATTATTTATGTTCCCTTATCCACAGCCTGCACCCGATGGTGCATAGGGCACTGCATTGGTGCTCTGTGTGTAGTGTATCTTGAATTGCAGTGAATGCAAATTAGCTTAGCTAATAATTTACAAGGGATTTAAATACCAACAAATCCATATTCCCTTTCCCAATTTCTTATCTGAGATGTTATTACAATGAATGCCAGCTTGACAAAGATGTGTGAACCTTGGACTGGTACTGAAGCGTATGACTGATCAGCTTACCTTCATGTAATAAAATGATCAATGTACCCTGCACTGATGTATCGACGCAGTGCCCTATGCACCATTAGTTATTAATCCTTCTCGTCAATTTTTTTGACACGAATCGAGGCGGTTTCTTAAGCCTGGGTGTTTGTTATGTTGTTCCCCTCTGTTAATGGCTGTCCTGTCTGAAGTGGTTTAAACAAATACATTAATGAAACATTCAAATCGAGTTGTGACTCTATTATTCCGGGGTGCGATATTACGAATTCCATTAACCTATTTTGTGTATCATATTCTTTAAAGAATATCCTTATATTTTCATACGTTACTAAGAATGTTTTTAAAACTTTTATATGAAATTTAAAAAATCTGAATTCCTTACAAAGTCAAACCACCGCACACCTAATATTCTTCTAACACACCTATTCTCAAAACTCAGAAGTCTGCAATTTTGGGCCTTGGTTAGGTGCCTGGTTAATTAATTTTACTATTGGAAAATATTGTAATTTTTTATTCATAATTTACATAATACATAATATTAACGTCCCCTAAATTTTCAGTGAGCCCAAGAAATAGCGTATTTTATATTCGAACCAGAATTTACTAAAAGGAGCGTTTCCATTCAAATTTTCAAAAAATATACGCTTCCTAGGGTTAATTTCATAACACTACTTATTATCAAATTTCACCGTCTAAAGACTCCAGCACTTAGGCCAATTCACGAAACGTGTGACGTAGATGCTAGAGATGACGTAGATGTCTATTGATGACGTAGAGATCGACGTAGTGTGTAACTAGACACCTAAGACACGATAACATTTTTCTAGTATGGAATGTCACTTCTCTGAAATTCTCGTTCGAAGGTATATATAAGTTTGGGAATAATAAATAAACCCGTCATTCTGGTATTTTTCTGTCTGGAAAATTTCTGCAAATTGAAAATTTGACATGTAAATGACGCAAATGATCCGGTAGACTGGTAGACGAATGGACTACATTTCTATTCATTTGCAAATCGTGCAATTTCTCAATATTCGTCCATATGTTCGTCTGTCGGACGAAGCGATATCTCATCGCAGACGAATAAACGACTGTAGTTTGCATCTAAAAATCTGATCAGCAGATTTTTTTTCTGATGTGCCGATACCGAGAATATTTCACTTTCGGGCGAAGCAACCAATAACTGGCTGTTGACTTGAAAAAATTGCTTTCGCTTAAAAAATACATGTTTCTTAAATGAATTAAATAATAATAATAATAATAAAAATCTTAATTGAAGGTAAGGAAATATACATTTTACATTCAATTGGCGGACTTATAGCTTCTAGCTATTTCTTCCAGTCAACCATAAATTATATTATTTATTACATTATATTTGTATGGTTTGTTATGATATTTTTATTGTAGTTTTTTGATATTTTGTAAT
>JAGVSP010001983.1:0-65618 GCA_022494985.1 Micrasema minimum
CACTGCTTACAATTCGTTGGCAGTTTGCGCCAGAGCTGCGGGACATGCACCTGACTTGATAGGATGCACCGGAGCTAGGTTTGCCTATTTTAGAAGGAATGAGGTTATCTCGCTATGTTAGTTTTATATTCTTTATGTTTGTAATATTTTCTTGTTTTGTACATATTTTTTATCATTATAATTTATGTGCATTGTTTTGTTTATTTTTATTTTTATTTTATTTATAAGTATACACATAACACAAGAAAATCATTTACATAATGCTCGTGATATTTTTTATCATTATTTAAATCCTATCAAGCCACATACTTTAAAATGAATTTAAATGTTAATTTTAATAATATTTATTTAATTAATTCCCCTTGGGAATATAAATAAATATATAGATTTTCAAAATCTCCTTTCTTTCTTTAATCCCGACATCATCCATCATATAAAACATTTATTTTTAAATATATTTTATTGTAATTTTTATTAATTGAGAATAAAAGTTAGAAATCTCAGTTTTCAAGGCTCATAATCGCGTAAAACTAATTTGTGTAGGAATGCATGGCGCGGGAATAAATGGGGCAGAAGACCAATGCTAATCAGTTTTCGGCGATTATGACCCTTACTGAAATCTGCCTCAATCGATGTTTAAATTTTTAAATTTTATATTTTTTACATTTTCACTCACTCACCCAAGGTTTGAAATTAAAAATGTTGTAATTATTATTATTTTATAAAATTTCATTTCAGGAAGTCACAGAACGTATTCTTCCCATAGAAAAAAAATATACAAATCTCCATTTTAGACAAGAGAAAAATAATAAAAAAATAATTTATGTACCAAAATACGATGTTCCTCATAAAAATAAAAAACACGAAGAGAAAACTGGTCAACTGAGTAATGAGATAACAATTATCATAAAAGCGTTCAAAAGAAAACCAGCATTTGTAAGAAAACCAGGAAAGATAGAAACAAAAGCTAATTCGAAAGAACTCGATGATTTGAAACCATATCAGCATTGGACGGGTGACAAAATACCACTCAAGGCTCTTAAAGAACTGCGTCCAGAGGAAGTTTCTTTTAGATTTAGGACCGGAACCAAAGGAAGACCGAATTCCAAGGAGTAAGAAGATGAAAACCCACTTGCATCTTCTACTGACAAAAAAAATTAACCAAATAAGGAATCAATAACAGTAAAAATGAAAAGGCGGAATAGAAATTTAAAAATAACGATTTGAAAACCTCCAGAAACTGTCCAATCAGATCTTTCTGGGGGTTACTTCACTTTACGTGGTAGAGCTGTCAAAATTCCACAAAAGTTTTTACTCTCTGGATTATAGAGGTACAGCATAGAAATGGGCAAAGCTGTGATTGGCTGGATTTAAAAATCTTAACCTACTGTATAAATTTCGCTTTTAAAAAGCTATTTGATTTTAAATTATTTTATTAAACCCAACCTATCATTAACCTACTGTATACATTTTATAACCTATTATAAAGGATATTGCTTTTAAATAGATATTTGATTTAAATTATTTTATTAAACCCTACCTATCTTAACCTACTGTATAAACTTCATAACCTATTATCTATGGATTTACCAATAGACTAGTCCTCATAAAAGTTACCACGTAAAGTGAAGTATCCCCTCTTTTCTGGAGAGGAGACAAATAATACAAAAAAAAACACTTTAGGTTTTTTTCAAAATCAGGTGGCTAAAAAATTAGACAATTTGAAGTAACGGACTTAAAATCACCAATGATATTAATTTTTCCATAATATTTATTTCTAAGATGTTTGCAACAAATGTCAATAAAAATCTCACAGTATTTATTTATTTATTTTTTTTTTTTTTAATTTTAAAAAGAAATCTATGCAATCTTATGATATTTGCACATATTTCAATTTGTAAATACTATTTTCAATAAAGCCTAAGCGGCTTGTGCTTGAAAATAGGAATCGAGTCGTGTCGAAGTGGGGATTCGAACCGACGATCTCTGGACTCAGAGACCGCGACGCTAGCCACTGGGCCACCACCCGTTCATTTGTATTCGTTATTTTTTGGAGTTCCAAAACTGTAATACTCACTTTAGACGGGACAGAAGAATAGTTTCTTGTGTAGTTTCTTGTTCAGAAAATTGTACAGTCTAGTCTGTCAAATGACACACCCTAAATATGTATATTTTAAAAGCGCGATCATAATTACAGGAAATTGTTAATATAGCTAATAATGTAAATATATGATGTTTGTTTTGTTATGTTTTTGAAAGCATTCTATATAGTATATATCAATATCGTTGACATAAAAAACATTTATTGTCAGGTCAGCCAAACGTCGTTATATTAAATGGTATACGTATTAAATGTATATTATGTATGTTTGATTAGATAATGAACCTTATAAGATATTATTTGGAACCTTTTTTTGAAATTTAGAACTGTCAGAACGAGCAAGGATTAGAATTATCTTATTTAAAGATATGCTGCCGCATTAGGAATGTACATATCTTACATCATAATATGTTATTATTATTATTATAATGGATAATTTAGGTTAATTAGTTTTCGTATAAATATACCTCATGGGCGCTTTAAATATTGAATTTAACGGCTCGGAAAATTTAAAGTGAGTGAAAGCGCGTAGAAAATATCATTTATTAAAATGAATCAAAAGATTTTGAGAACATGTAGGTCTTAAGTTTCTTTCGAAACATCACTTCACTCTCACAGTTGCGCACTTCTGGTGGGAGAGCATTCCAAGCCATAGGGCCCGCAACCGCAAAGCGCGCTCTCAAAATTTTGTGCGCTGATTACGGATCGGTACTAAAAACCCTGCCTATAGCTGTAGATGTTGCAGAAAGCACATGGATTCCAAAACACAGTTTGTGGAATCCATATGCTTATCACATAGGGAGCGGATATGGAATGATAAAAATAACAGACAATTTCACGATCTAGCTCTGAAAAAATCTACTAATATATTTTCATGTTACCTATAATTTTCAATGAATGATTTGACGACTTGCGATTTAAATGCAATTTCACAGTTTTTATACTAAGCATTGAAACAAAATTAATACTGTGCAGTATTTGTCAATAAAAAAAGGCCATTATTTGTAAATCCAAAACAATTATAATTTAATGTAGATAGTAAAACTGCCAAAATCTTGCAAAAAATAAAAAAATATATTAAAACCCTTATGTAGTAAAAAAACTCGTAAAACAACCTGAAAACTGGTGAATCTACATAATATTTGGAGTCGAATGTGTAATTTTTAATCGGAGCTTGAAAAATTTTTTTTCTTCTTCTCATAAAAGATTTCATTAGTATCTTAGATTGTAAAATTGCAGAAATTCTTATTAAAATGCGGTTTTTTATTTTGTTTTATTTTATGGATACTATTAATTTGACTAAATAAGTGATATTTTTATAACAATTTGCCAAAATTTATCAAAAATAAAAAAACAACTTCGTACTCAAATTTTTTCGAAAACTATAGGTCAAATGGTGAGTGGATTTATACATATTTATACCAACGTAATTTTTTTTTTTAAATCTACAAAATCGACTCCAAATATGATGTAGATTCACTGGTTTCCCGCTTGTACATCGAGTTTTGTTACACCATTTATAAATATGTGCATACTGGCACAGTAGTTCATTATTTATGCATACAGAAAGAGAGGGGAAAAAAAACTCTGATCAGTTCTATCGGTTTCTAAATGGGCAATTGCCCGTTCTTAGAAACTGATGTCTTTTTTCTTTATTTGACAGTCTCTTATTTAAAAATCGTAACATTTATTACAGAATAGGGTTCTTCCCGATAGCATGAATATCCTTGAAAACGTTGTTATAAATATTTAAAGTATATTTTTACAATTCCAACGATATAAAACACAATGATCAAAAATTTTGTTTTCATTTATAAATTTATGTTTTAAAAACACGAAAATACGAATGATTTTTTAACGCCCGATATTGGCTAATGACGTCATTCCCGTCCACCGTGAAAGGCGTGAAATTCATTCCATAGTGAGCGCCTATATTGCTGTGACGTTACACCTCATGCGCGCCAATGGAGGATTTTGCGAGCGATTTGAAAAAGCGCTATTTCAAACCGCGCTAGAAAATTCATATGACATCGTAAAAAAATTTTTAAAAAATTCCTTGATATTGTAATTTTTCAATCAATTTTTTGAAATAAAAAATAAAAAATCGGGAAGAACCCAATTTAAACTATCGCCAATAATAAAAAAACCTTGGCTTGGTCAAATGATTTTTGCGGTCACGGTCCTAATCTTCGCATACGTGAGGTCTGATATAAGGGAAGACAAAAGTATTAAGTAGCGATAAAATGGTGACGCTTTAGCACTCCTTAAACCAAATTTTCTCTTTATCGATTGAAGATCAGTAATTCCCTGGCAAGACTCAAAACAACGGGATCCGGCTTGTGTGACTTTTGTGATAGTAGCCAAGCACTGTTTGCATAAATCCAAAGTTTGAGATATGTCTTTAAGACTAACACACTTGCTACATTCATCTTCGAACTCTTCGTCTTTCAAAACGCATCCAGCGCATAAGAAGTTGCTTCCAATCGTATCCAAAGACGCATTTTCATTCAGTATCCCGACGATTTTATGAATACTTTCGAGGTCTTGTGAATCCTACAAACATAAACAATACGAAGTATTAATTTATTTTGTATAAACAACTGGATTTTAATTGGGTTGCATTCAATTACAAATTCCATCTCAACGGAGACGAGAGGGAATATGAATATCTACAATAAAAGCCCCACCCTTTCCCTAGACTGCTTTAAAGACTATTGAGTTTTTTTTCAGTCCAGCCAACTCTAACGATTTTTTCAACAAGCTAAACCGCGATTTTTAAGAGTGTTAGTGTGATAAAAATACGGATGAATTTACGTTATGTACGCGAACAAATGCTTTCATTGTACCCCTACCACCGTCTCGGATTATGTTTTATAATTGTCATTGTTTCCATCACCCAAACTAACCAGAGTCGGTTCAAATTAACAGTGGTAGGGTATGTTAGTTTCTACCCCGATCTTTATTTATTAGTAATTACTACCACCCGTGTGGAGACCGGCATCCCGCCTCACCAGGCCCCCTACCCCAGACATCCACCCGTGCATCCGCGGTCAGGGTCTCAATGGAGGGGGGATTAGGGAATATGAATATCTAAGCGTTTTCCGGAGGAGCCAAAGCCATTGAAACTATATAGGCTAGGTACCCATCTCGACCAGTTGATGTTAGATCTCTTGGTAGGCCGAAACAGCGTTACATGGACAATGTTTTGGCTTATCTGGATAAACTGGGAGAAAGGAATTACTGCTAGTAAAACACTAGGATCGTGCAAATTGGAACGTCATCGTCAAGGAGGCATAGGGAGTGATAACTGGTTGAATATAGTATGTTGTGGTTTGGACTCAGCCGAGGTTGCTGCCGCGTCTTCTCTGGGCGTGGCTGGCGGGGGGCGGGCAGGAGGCTGTGGTTGGGTAGTTCGGGGTACTATCGGCTAAAACAGGGGTAGATTTACTAATATCCCTATCACTGTAAATTTGGGCCAGCTTAGAGCCGAGACAGTGATAGGGGCAATGAAAGCATTAGATCGCGTATTTAACCTTCTTTTCTTTCGCTTTTTCCAGTTAAAACTGAATCTATTGAATTTCGCGGATTAGCTTTAAAAATCGGTAGAGCTGTGCTGGACTTTAAAAGCTTAAATAGTCTTTAAAACAGCCTAAGGAAAGGGTGGGGCTTTCATTATAAAACATAAGGTATTTAACCATCTAAATGTACATAAGATACCAACGTATCTTAAAAATGTAAGTATGAACAACACATCTAATTGGAATTTACATGGAAAAGGGTGAAGACCAGTTATATGTGAAATTCTTACATAATTATATCACCTACTACGAAACATCTAAGATGACACATTTTACCAGATTATTACCAGATACTTTATATAAATATATAACGTGTCCAAGTGTAACTGAACGCAAGCCCGTTTCCAGTTTTCGTCTTTGAACATATAAAAAAGCGTATTTAAAATCAATTTAAAATAAATATTTCGCTTTTTGACATCTCAACAAAGACGAGAAGTTTGGAAGGGAATATGGATATCTAGGCGTGTTTACAGGGCTTATGACCTGTCATTTGCTGGGTTATGTGGCCACTTGATGTAATACAACATTCCCCCATTTCACCTAGTATTTGATATCCATATCTGCCAATTATCAGAAGCTTGTATATATACACGACGCTTCACATGTGAACACTCTCTCTGTGATCCATTGAGAAAATTGCTAAGCATTTTAGCAGAAACCTTTATGCATTGCAAGTCAGATTCTTACCGAATAACATCACCTACTAGGAAACGCCTGAAGATTACTCTTCAATTTGTTATGCTTATAACTTTTACCAGCTAGCTTTTAAACGCCTCCATATTCCCTTCCAATCTTCTCGTCTCTGTTGAGATGTAAAATTGTAATTATTAGCCCGTAATGGGTGAAATCCAGTTTTTGTCTACAAGTATTTGGACACACTCAAAATGTTGTTTATAAGTATTTCTCTCTTACCGCTCGCTTAGCCTTTGTTAAAGCGACAAAACAGAATAAAAACGCTAAACAGAACTTCATATTTATGTTGGTAAGAGATTTTCAAAGAAAAATCTTGAAGTTATAGTCATAAAAACTGAATTTGCCTTTTATAGATATTCGGATTTTCTTTATTTTTATTAATCTCATTTTATCGTAGTATTACAGGGTCAGACTAGAAAAATATTTACAATTCAAATAATAATTGAATCCGGTTATCTTTGTAACGAGAAGTGTGGATTGGAAGCATTCAATCATTATATATAAAAAAAAAAAATAAATTGTTAAAAATACATTATGCTTGAAGGCCTATTACCAGATAGGTGACTATTTTGAAGATCCAAACCCTTGGACGTGTTAATTTATATTTGTATAGTTTGTTTTATTATAACTTTTGATATTTTTTGTATATTGCAATTTTTTTTTTTTTATTAACGTCAAAAAGTGATTTATATCCTATTTTGAAAAATGTTAATTAAAAATAAAAATATAAAAAAGATTATCTACAAATCGAGTCGTGGAGTGGTCCAGCACAACTTGTTTCCGGATATTATGTTATTTCCGTCTATTTGAAAGCAGCCCGAAAATTTAAAAAATTGAAGAATTCAAGTTCTAATGTTTATTTTTAAAAATGTTTTTTCATCTCAAAAATTTCACGACGAATTTGCGCCAAGCAAAATTTTGTCCAAAATTTACTAAATAACACAGCTGTCAGGTTTTAAATCGTTTATCAGAAAATGATCAAGAATACCAAAAATCATTCGTCTAACAAATGTTAATCAAAAATAATATGGTTCACATAATCTGTTAATGCGATAATAATCGATCAATCCACCAATAATAAAAGTAATCGACCAATTCTTTGTGTTGTTTTTGTATCCGGGATTAGATACACGATGATAAATTAGTGAGGAGGTTAAAAATATGTTTAAAAAATTACTATTGTAAATATTATTGTTATAGGTAGGCAGCTTTTGCTAGTGCGCCTGTATCTTTTGTACTGCTTCTTGTCTGCCTAACTAACTAACTAACTAACCATCACGCCATTTCCCCGAGGATAGAACGCCACACCACTCTGTCCTGGCATATTTCTCTTGCTTCCTCCACATTCATACATCTTCTTGCACGCACGTCGATTATTCCGACTTCTTACATGCCCACTTTCAAGCACTTGTTTTACTTAATCATGACATGTCTTTCTCGGCCTTCCTCGACTTCTACATCCAGGCACAGTCGCATCATATATTTTTTTAGCCGTTCTTTCATCATCCATTCGCTCTCAATGACCGAACCAACGTAAAAGACCTTTCTTAATTTTGTCGATAATGCTTATCTCAGCCTTGCATTCTGCTCTAATTTTAACATAAGTGCACCTATCATACATAGTTTTACCACACATTCACCTGAGAGATCGCATTTCAACTGCATTTAATCTACTGTCTGCCTTCTGCATCTAAACGGTTTTTGAACTGGTTGACCGTAGCGGAGTGGACAACTAGGACTGGCAATTTGTTCCAGTCAGAAACCACCCTACTGGAAGGGAAGTTTTTCTTAGGGTTGAGGTGGAATTGGGAACAATTTTTATATCGATTTAAAATACAGTTTTTCACATTGATATTTCGTTATACCTTGGACTGGAGTAAAGCATAAGACTTATATTTATTTATATTTACGGAAAAATCCATTTTAAATACAAAGATAAGCATAATAGGGATAACAAAGCAGTAAAAATAAAGTGACAGAACATTAAATTAGTGAAGCTTAGACAGTTAGAATAAAATGTGGAAACACTTAAGACAGGATCACCTCAGTAAATGTTTATCTTACCTTCGTAGCGGAGTGGACAACTAGGCCTGGCAATTTGTTCCAGTCAGAAACCACCCTACTGGGAAGGAAGTTTTTCTTGGGGTTGAGGTGGGATTGGGGACGATAGAGCTTCTAGTTGTGGCCGCGTAGACTGGTGTTGGGATTTAATTGATACATCTCGTGCAGGGGGCAGTCGTAGTAATTGTTCAAATATTACTTAAATAATTATTGATAGTTTTTCCGTCCGGCTACCTGCGCCCTCTCTGAGTACACTATAGAATTATATTAATTTATTATATATTGGCTCAACCGTGAGATTGTTTTTCTTGAAAACAGAAAAGTCTTTACGTCTTTTTATTTTTAATAAAATTGATAATAATGAAAAACCGTTTTCTATAGTGCAAGGTTATTATGACCGGTTGAAAATTGCATATTAGAATGCGCACGGTATAGATAATCCCCTAACCCAACGAAACAATTGTTTTTTGTGAATAATAATAAAACAAAAAATATCAAAACGATCAGCGCAATCCGTTTAATCCGCAGGATGACTAATAAAAAACTAGCAGATAAATGCTAGCCCTGCGGGGCTTTTCGGCGCTTCCGCGCCTCGATTTTTGTTTGTTCTTAAAGTTCCGACCATTGATTAATTAATACATGTATTAATTAATCAATGGTCCCAACAAACAGAAACCTAATTTACGGAGGCCCACAGAGCCGCCCGACGGAGGCCTGATTAAATCAATCTTTTTTTACATGTAATAACAATACAATTATTAACAAACTTTTCGAACTGTCACATGAGGTTAAATTCAGAGTTACCAGTGTGCAAAAAATATGGCATGATTGTAAGTAGGTACCTACTCTTAGGAACCGACAGGAGATGATTTTTTTTCCGTTTAAATTCATCATGAAATCATCATCATCTCAGTCCGTTTAGGTCCACTGCTGGACATAGCCTCCCCCTGCATAATTCCACTCCTCCCGATTCCTGCGCCGTCCCCATCCACTGTCTTCCAGCAGACTTCCTGATGTCGTCCACCCGTCTCATCGTGGTCGTCCTTGACAGGCTTCTGGTTCCTCGGTCTCCACACCAGAACGCGTTTCGTCCATCTGTCGTCCGTCACTTCTGGCTATAAAGTGGACCGGCCCATTTCCACTAATAACCAAGCAATTCGCTGCACCACGTCGCAGACCTTTGTCTGGCGTCGGATCCAATCGTTCCTTTTTCGGTCTCTTAATGTTATTCCAAGCACAATCCTCTCCATGCTCCTCGGTGCAACTTGCAACTTATGGGAGGATTGCTTGGTCAGAGTCATTACCGAGACATTACCGAGATTTATTCTTTCGACAGACATCACTGACCATGACTACTATCATTTTTACGCTAATAATAATATAGATACTTACAGGAAGATTGTATTTGATTGAAGAAACAGTTGCCATTTTCGCTTACCTGCAACAAAAGAAAAAAATACGTAAGTATAATATTGATACAAAATTTTCTATGAAAACAGGAAAATAATTTAATGTTTGTGCGTCACTGATCGCATTTTAAACAAAACCATTATATTACAACATTTTGAGTGTGTTCAAATACTTGTACACAAATCTGGATTTTTCCCATGACGGGAGTAGGTATACATTGATTTTTATACACCGTTTCCCACGATGAGACCGCGAAACTCCAGAGGGTGATTATTCATGATATTCTGAAAAAAAAATCTTAATAAAGTTTTTCAAAAAACTCAATTCTAATTTCTTAAAAAAATTATTAAAATATGAATAAAAATTCACGCGTGTAATACCGTCCATTTTTGAACTGGCTAACACCACGTGACCTGCACCAATTTCAGATATGAAATTCGAATTTTGAATGTCCGCACAAGGCAAGGCGTTCGGTGACCAGAGCGGACCCCCACTCCTCCCCGCCCACCGCCACACCCGCCACCGCTAGCATTTCAAACAGAAGCCAGTATTACATAGTCGCTTTTTATTAATACTTTTTTAAAATTAATTATTAAAAATGCCCGGATCAAAAAACTTTATAAGGATTTTTTTCTCAGAATACCATGAACAATCACCCTCCGGAGTTTCGCGGTCTCATCGTGGGACACGGTGTATATCTATAGAGATGAAGTGGCTAATTTTGATAATAATGTTTTCCATTTATCTTTTATATTCCAACATTATCCCCGATGCGTAATTAATTCAACTAACTCCTTACAAACATTAAAGAGCACATCAATCTCTAGGGAATAAGTTTGCCAGCTTTTATTTACAATTTTCATTTTATTCAAAACTCACCACCATCTTTTAAACCTTAAATCTTACATTAACGTGAAAAAAATGGCGGCCACATTTTGTGTGCGCTGCTCGCGTGGTCCTATGTTACAAAGGATAGGACAAAACACGATATTTTTCCAGCTTTGGAACACCTCTTAAATGCAAGTTCGCATTTTAGTACATAGTCCAGTCAATATAATAAATATGTTTGTACGGAGAAGATTCACTTCGGGGAATAACGTTTTAATACAAAAAATAAATTCTTGTAAAACGTATGACAATAAATAATTATACCCGATTTTAAATTTTTTTATTTTAGTTTTTTTTCAAAATTTATTTCAAATGTACATATTTTATACACAATACATAAATGTATTAATTGTTAATTTATTTATTTAAATTAATAATTATTTTCCAAG
The DNA here is from genome assembly GCA_022494985.1 of Micrasema minimum. Taxonomy (NCBI): domain Eukaryota; kingdom Metazoa; phylum Arthropoda; class Insecta; order Trichoptera; family Brachycentridae; genus Micrasema; species Micrasema minimum. Next base: position 11,121 of record JAGVSP010001983.1, read on the forward strand.
GCATCAGGTTCTCGGCGTCCTGGACGACCACTGTTGTTAGTTCGCCGGCGGATTGCGTCAGAGCTGCGGGACGTGGACTTGACTTGGGAAAATGCACGGGAGCTGGCGGCCGATCGCTTGGCCTGGAGGCAGTTTGTGGAATCCATATGCTCCACATTGGGAGCGGATATTGTTTGATGATGAATTAAGTAATTTAGCCATTGATAATTACTTCCCGAACAGTCACCAATGTGAAAACTTAACAAAAGCTCAAAGCTTGTATTTGGATGATATTTGAAAGTGCAATATTCTACGTATCATAGAATATGAAAGAAAATTTGTGATAAGTTTCCACATCTTAGACTGGGGATTTCTTGTGTAGCATAATAATTAATATTATTGATATCCCAACAGAGACAGAGAAACTCTGGAAATGAATGTGGGTTATCTAGGCGTTTACAGGGCTTATGACCTGTCATTGGTTGGGTTAACTTGACGTACTACAACATTCCCCATTCCGCTTATTAGCGAATATCCACACCAGGTAACATTTTTGATTTTGTATATATGTTACGAATCGAGAATCATCCACAAGCGAGTTGAAAGCTCCATCTATGCATTGATTTTTGAAGTTATTTTTATATCTTTTTAGCTTTTACATTTAACAAGCAAATCTTTTACTTTATTTTTGTGAATTCAGATCTTCTGACGAGTTAAATTCATTTGAAAAATTTTTAATTTTTTAGTATTTTGTTATATCAATAATATTGACGAGTTATATATTTTTCGAAAAATAGAAAATATATTAGGATATATCTATTTTAAAATCTTTGCTTAATATTAAATTAGGTACTTTAAACAATCTAAATTTAATAATTATTATTTGTTTTTAAACCTCTTTAAATTAAATATAACACAGATTTTAATTGCATTGAATAATCATACTCTAAAACAAGGTTTTGTAGCTGAATTAAAAAATATCGTAATGCAGTAAAGAAAACAACTCTAAAACAGATTGTAGTGAATTGGGATTCGAATTTCGAAAGCTAAAAAAAAATCCGTAGTCCATAAAGAAAATGGTAAATCTATCCTCTTTAAAGCTTCGGGAAATTTAAAAAAATACTCAAATATTTCAATATTAATATTAAAATATTCCTAATCGAATCTAAAGCTTCCAATCCGTAGTCCACGACTAAAAAATGGTTCAATTATCGAAAGCTTTATATATTAAGGCGTTAATTAAAAAATATCAATTTATTATTCGTTTATTTTATATTAGAAGAATTAGTAATATTATAGAAACTGCAAAAGCTAAATTATATAACCAAATTAAAAATTAATAAAACGTCATAATTATGGATTCTTCTAAAACCATTAAGGACATCAATTATGGTTTATGTATAAAAAAGTACTATTTGCAAAAAATCTGCGTGTACAGTTTTGATTACTATGATAAATTATTTATTATTGTTATGATTTATATAATACATAATAAAAAATACGTGTAGTGTTAAATACATTATTTTTAATCAATTCAATATATTATTTTCTAGATTTCTAGTTGCATTGTCAAAATTTTAAGCTTTTTGAATCTGCGATGTTGGATGATCTTTTAAAATATACGATTATATATATATACGCTTGTCTTTAATATCTTTTATCACCAAATTAATCCATGTAATGTAATGTTGAACTTTATGATTAAATTCTATAGATGTGATCTGGGTATAAATAAATTAAATTTGGTAAATCTGGGAAGCCAGTATTTTTAAAACGAGGTTGTTTGATCGTCAATAATAGTGTAATACTTAACAGGTCGACAGTAATTTGAAACAGGCAAAATTTGGAATATGCTAACATTTTCTTCTTCAGAATTGCGTGCATGCGTCTGTTTTTTTAAAACTAAAACTGTTTTCAGATATATAAAATGTTTGATATCCCAAAAGAGACAGAGAAACTCTGGAAATGAATGTGGGTTATCTAGTTATCTAAAAGATGATTGCCAAAAAATGCTTTGCAATCTTCTCAACAGATGACACCAGCATAGAAAAATTCTGTAAAGCGGAACGACAAAGACGATTTCAATATATAGTAGTTCCAAAATTTGTCATATATGGTTATCAGATGATGGGCGGAATGGGGAATGTTGTAGTACGTCAAATGGCCACTTAACCAAGCCAATAACAGGTCATAAGCCCTGTAAACGCCTAGATAACCCACATTCGTTTTCCAGAGTTTCTCTGTCTCGGTTGGGATATCAATAATATCTGATATCAGCCCAGCATGGGTATAATCCAGTAATTTGTCAACAAGTATTTGTATTCATTTCAAAAATGTTGTTTTAAACTGTTTTTTTTTCATTAAGACATCGCAATATTCGAATGACAAACGTTATTTAGAAAACTCTTTTTATCTCGTAAAATCTTGGACTTTCCTGTGCACGCACTTAAACAACCCTTATTTAAAATTGACTGCCACAAATGATCAAAGAACCTAGATTTGTAAAATAAGTTATGTGATGCACAGTTTTCAGTTTTCCTGGCAAATGTAAGTCTTGACACGAGGGATAATCAATGAAGTTACTATTGTCAATAAAGCTTGATTTCTTTGACCAAATTTGTGTTTGACGGATTTAATATCAGTGGCTCCCACGCAGGCTTCTTGACACGTGGCCTTCGCTAAATTTGTGATGCTGGTCAGACACTCGTTGCAGTTAGCCGATGCATCCGATATGCTGCGGAGGCTGACGCACTTGGTGCAATGTGCGCTGAAATCTTCATGTTTTAAAATGCATCCACCGCATCTGAAGTTGCTTCCAATCGTTTCCAAAGACGCATTTTCGTTTAATGCATCGATGACCTTTTTAATTAAGTCCTGCGAATCCTACAAATATAAACAATATGAAACATTAATTTATGTAAATATGAATTACTAAGATTCCCTGCACTTGTGCAATGCACTAATGCAGTGCGCTAATGCACTAATGCAGTGAAAATTAGTAGACGTGGTATTTTTTAAAATGTAAATATTAATAACGTAATTGTACTTGACGTGGAAAAGACAAAAGCGTTGGATGGAAACTGATAAGTGACAATTATTTAAGAGAAAATTAATATTATCCTTACTCCTTTACCCAAACTGGCTGCAACTCTATGTCTACCTAGATCATCATCATCATCATCATCATACTATATCCGCTCCCTATGTGGAGCATATGGATTCCACAAACTGCCGACGAATTGTCAACAGTGGACGACCAGGACGCCGAGAACCTGATGCCTTGTAAAATAGGCAAGCATGGTTAAGGCTCTCGGGAGGCATACGTAGTATATGGCCTAGCCAGCCGAAACGCTTTCGTCGGATGACAGTAGATACCAAGGGTTGCTGTGTCCGTTGCCTCACTTTCGAAATTGACTGTTTTCATTTTTTATCGTTGAAATTGCTATTTTCATTTATTTAGAGGACTTGCCTAATTTTTTCAGGAAATAAAAACACTTATCACAACTTTTTCCATGCATCTTTACTTTATATATTTTTTAATTTCCAACAGCATTTAACCAAAAATTATGTCTTTTAAAATAGTAAGAATTTGGATTTAGTCAGTTTTGGAAAAGAACCCTACAGCTGAATAAAAGTAGTTAAAATCCAGGTTTCATCTACAAGGATTTGGATGTTTAAAAAATGATTAACAAATTCAAAATATCCAGCACTTACCGCTTTGTTAACTTTAGACAAGGTTACAAAACAAAACAAAAATGCCAAAACGAACTTCATATTTTTGCTGGTTATAGACGTTCTAAGACAAATCGTTATAAAAAGTTATAAAATCTGAAAACCTTGGCCTTATATAGCTATAAAGAGAAATACTCACATCTCTCGTCTTTCAGAGTCAAACTAGAAACAAATTATTACGCCTTATTAAAAAAATCTTACCATCAAAGTTTTTAATCGCAAAACAGCAAAGAATGCAGATGTCAGATTACAGAAATACCTAGCAATTGTTTTAACAGAAAACTTTCAGGAAGTCCAAAAAACATATTTAAGCTTAGAGTAATAACGCGCAGGCTATAGAGGGGCCCTAACGGTCAAAAACCATTCTATGATTGTCAAACACGAAGTTGGCTATAGTTTGCAGCAAAACAAATGCCAATGTTTTACAAATGCCTACAGTAATCAACTGTCACTATCAACAGTAAACATACTTTAATTTACAAATTGATCACCTAAATTAAGAAAAACTGGTAAATAATGTAAATATGTTGATAAAAGGAAAGTTTTTATACAAATAATACCCATGTTAGGACAAATATATGCCAAAATCAATGTAAATCAAAATAATTATTTATCGAAATCAATTACCTGTGAAATTGACACCTTTAACACCTTTGACACTCTTACTGCTACAACCAAGCATACTACAATTCACCATTGCCGTTTTTGATGATTAAAATCAGGAATTATCCACGTTATTTACTAGCAAAGCGACGAAAGTGACAGTTACGCGTCTGTTGTCAAACAAATAATAATGGCCGCCAGCAGACTGAAGTTGCCGCTAACAAAAAATTTGCAACGCTTCGCTCTATGGGAAACGGGGAAAGGGCCTCTCTATAGCCTGTGCGCGTCATTACTCTAAGTATTTAAGCGTGGTCCACATTGGTGGAAAAACAGTATAAAAAGACCAATCTTATGGATACTTGAATATAAAGTGAATGTTCGTTGTAAGTTTTGATTTTCAAAACTATCTTATACTTAAATGGCTTAATGTTTTAGATAAATTAATCATTATTGTTAATGGAGTTCTGGTACCAACCCTTATGTATGGAAGCGAAGTATGGAGTTTGAAAAATAAGGATGAAAGTAGAATGAATGCAGTTGAAATGCGATCTCTCACGCGAATGTGTGGTAAAACTATGTTGAAATTAGAGCAAAATGCAAGGCTGAGATAAGCATTATCGACAAAATTAAAGAAAGGCCTTTTACGTTGGTTCGGTCATGTACAGCGAATGGATGATGAAAGAAAGGCTAAAATAAAATGATGCGACTGTCCCTGGATGCAGAAGTTGCGGAAGGCCGAGAAAAACATGACATGACCAAGTACGTCAAGTAATTGAAAGTGGATATGTGAAAAGTCGGAATAATCGGCGTATGTGCATGAGAATATGTATGAATGTAGAGGAAGCAAAGGAGTCTGTCAGGACAGAGTGGTATGGCGTTCCCCTCTCTCTGCCTACCCCTACGGGGAAATGGCGATATGGTTAGTTAGTTAGTTAGTTTTTAGTAATAAGTTTTGATTTTTGAAACTATTGTATACAGCTTTAAAGTTTTCGATGAATTAATAATGATTGTTATTGTCCTAGCAATGTCCATTTTCTGGGCTTAAGATGGACACTGCAATGTTCCCCAAAACGTCAGCAATATTAACCCCAAGAGCGAGGCATAATAACCCAGGAAAACATTGATGCATTTTTTTGCATGTGATTTTCGTATTAATATTTAATTTTTTTAATTTTTTTCAAATATTTTTTTTATTTATTTATTTGTTTCTACATATATATAAGGTTGAATTCCCGCTAAACTGCTAAACAGTTTTTAAGCAAGGATTTGCTCTCTATTACATTATTAAATACAAAAAATAAATTAATATATATATTATATATAGTTATAAAATTTATAAGGTTTACTAGATATTTTTTGAACACTTTCTTTCGTCTTCTTTTTTTTCTCTTCATCTAGTATTTTTCTTCGGGAAGTCTGTTTAAGATACGTGGGATTATACATGCCCTGGTTCTGTCTCCGTACACATTTAGCGCTCTCTTCTCCATATATTTTCCTTTTATTTTTCGCCGCGTTCCATTCGCCGCGTTCCATTTGCATGACGGATTTGTTTTTTGTGTGTATCTTTGAGGAGTTCTTCTGTTATAATTCGAAGCGTATGACTGATCATCTAACCTTCATGTAATAAATCATGATACACTGCACTCGGTGTACCGATGCAGTGCCCTATGCACCATTGGGTGCGGAAAGGAAAAATTAGTGTGTAGTAGTATTAGTATCCTAAAGGGCGTGATAATCTACGAGAATTGGGTTCTTTCCAATTTTTATTTTTTATTTAAAAAAATTGATTGAAAAATAACAATATTGAAGGATTTTAAAAAAAAATTTTTACGATGTCATATGATTTTTCCAGCGAGGTTTGAAATAGCGCTTTTTCAAATCGCTCGCAAAATCCTCCATTTGGCGCGCATGCGGTGTGACGTCACATCAATATGAGCGCTCACTTCGTAATGATTTTCCCGCCTTTTATAATGGACGGGTATGACGTCATTAGCCAATAACGGGCGTTAAAAGTCACTCGTAATTTCGTGTTTTTAAAAACATAAATTTTATAAATGAAAAAACACTTTTGATCATGTTTTATATCGTTGGAATTGTAAAAATATACTTTCAATATTTATAACGTTTTCAAGGATATTCATGCTATCGGGAACAACCCTATTGATATTAACAACAATAATACAATAATTATACTTTAAAAAATTACTACCACAAAGTAATTAATAGTGGTGGGAAAAAAGGTCCTGAGCCCCCTCTGTGATTGTTTGAGAAATACATTAACTTTATTTTATATAACATTAACCGTGAAATAGTTTTTTTAAAAAGTAAATTCATTATTCATTATAACATATCCGCTCCCTATGTGGAGCATATGGAATCCACAAACTGCCTCCAGGCCAAGCTATCGGCCACCAGCTCCCGCGCATCCTCCCAAGTCAAGTCCACGTCCCGCAGCTCTGACGCAAACTGCCGACGGATTGTCAAAGGTGGACGACCGGGACGCCGAGAACCTGATGCCTTGTAAAATAGGCAAGCATGGTTAAGGCTCTCGGGAGGCATACGTAGATATGGCCAAGCCAGCCGAAACGCCTTCGCTGGATGACAGGGTTGCTGTGTGTCCGTTGCCTCACCTCTGTGTTCCTTACAAAGTCAAACCACCGCACACCTAAAATTCTTCTAAGACACCTATTCTCAAAACTCAGAAGTCTGCTGTCTTGGGCCCTGGTTAGGTGCCACGATTCGCAGCCATAGAGAAGAACAGGAGAAATTCATAGCTTCATTTAATTTAAATATAATTGATAAGAATATAAACATTGTTTATTATGCAGGTATGTAGGTATGTACTGTTTTTTTGAAAGCCTCGCACACATTGATAATGCTGATCTTAAAAAATCCGTCAATATTATTGACGAATTCGACATCCTGACACACTAGCATAGCATCGTAAATCCTGTTAGCCGTTCTTTCATCATTCATTCGCTTCACATGACCGAACCATCGTAAAAGATCTTTATTTTGTCAATAATAACGATTTTTCTTGTTTTTCCTATTTTTATTAAATTTTTTTGAGAAATTCAAGCCCGTGCGCCAATGAATAAATAAATTTGAATAAAAAAAAAATATTTATGTTTGTGATTATTAAATAAACATCTTATTATTTTAAAAAGCCGTGTAATGAAAGTTATTTTAAATAGTCGTAAAAATTGCAAATTTAGTATATATGTATATATATATACCCATTGATAAAATCGCGTTCATTATATTATATTATACTGTTAATACATCAAGCAGAGTCTTTGGGGAAAATCATTGAAATAAAAATGGGGTTTTTTTTAGCGATATTAATGATTTCCATTGTTTTTACAAATGCCCAGTCTACGGTGCGTATAAAAAAATATTAAAAATATTATTATTAAATATGTAAGTACTTTTTATTATATTTATTTGCATGCATGCTCCACGTGGAGCGAACGTGGTAAAAGAAGAAGAAGAAGATTGATTTACATTTGATTCACATATTAATATTTTACCATGTGCCATTACGCTTGCCTATTTTACAAAGCATCAGGTTCTCGGCGTCCTGGACGTCCGCTGTTGACAATCCGTCGGCAGTTTGCGTCAGAGTTGCGGGACGTGGACTTGACTTGGGAGGATGCACGGGAGCTGGCGGCCGATTGCTTGGCCTGGAGGCAGTTTGGGGATTCCATATGCTCCACATAGGGAGCGGAAATAGTATGATGATGATGTGTGCAAACATACGATAGTAACTTGCTATCGCGCTTAAATATACACATATTTAGCGTGTCTTTTGACAGACTTCGCAGTTTTCGGTCCTACATAAAGTTCGCATTACTGCATTAAAATTAAAATAATTTTTAATGTAAGGATATTTTTTCAGTCTGAGCAAGGTGAAGAAGATATCAATGGATTCGAAATTGTAAATAATGGAGTATTAAGGACCATTTTAGCCGACGCTAATTGTCACGATTGCATTTATAAGGACCAAGATTTCAAAAAGCGTTGTATCGGGTGTGAAATGCCAGGTGAATCCATCGATTCCATTAACCCACGGTGCTTGCAGTGTTTGGTAGAACTACAAAATAACTTCCACAACCTCATGTCAAAAGCAGTGTCTAGGAATTGCGCTAGTCAAAAAAAGATCTTTCCAGAGCATCGTAGACAAATTAACTGATATGATGAAAAGCATCATAGACAAATGAAAAAACATTTTCAACGTTTAATTTGAATTCGTTTTTTTATTTTTTTACTGTTGTATTTTGTATTGTATTACACTTTATTCTTAACCATGTATTCTAATCCTAACATTATACATTTTTAACTTAGCTATATTATACACTGGTAAACTTATCATCTGTTTTTCTTCTTATATTATAGTAAAATCAAGGTATCACACATGAAATATTTTATTTTTATTTTATTTTGTTCGGGATACAAATAGATGTCACTTTAGGAAAAAATATTAAAAATCTGTCGAAAAACCAACTCGCATGTGGATACTTCTGTACAAACTCAACATATATAGAAGTTTCAAAAATTTATATGGTTGTCAGATGATAGGCGGAATGGGGAATGTTGTAATACATCAAGTGGCCACTTAACCCAGCCAATGACAGGTCATAAGCCCTGTAAACGCCTAGATAACCCCACATTCGTTTTCAAGAGTTTCTCTGTCTCTGTTGGGATATCAATAATATCTGATATCTGCCCAGCATGGGTATAATCCAGTAATTTGTCTACAAGTATTTGTATACGTTCAAAATGTCGTTGTTAAAAACTAATTTGTAAGTTAATACTATAATCGAACCTGCGACCTCATGCACAGTAGCCAAACGTGCTACCACTATGCCACGAGGCGGACACGAGATACACCGCACTTGGTGTTCCAACTCAATTTGTGGATTCATCTTTGTGGATTCCATATGCTCCATATAGGGGAGCGGATATGGTATAATGAAAAATAATGGTGTTCCAATGCAGTGCCCTATGCACCATTAGGTGCGGTCAAGAGAAAGAAGTAGTAGTAACAATGTTGTTACAGACAGGTAGCATTTTGGTGGCAGAACCCTTAACTTAACCCTTCCTAAGCAAATGTTGACCCAAACCCACGCTTCAAAGTCCCTTCACACCCTTTTCTAATACATGACAGTTCAAACGTTCAATGAAGAATACCTACCTGTAATATATAGGATTGAATTTTAACTAAAATGCTTAGCAATTTTCTCAACAGATGTCTATAGCTTTGAGACGGCGATATGACAAAGTGGAATTCAATATATATCAGAAGGTTTAAAAATATAGTCTCACAATTTGCATATTAAGGTATCGATATATGGTTATCAGATGATGGGCGGATTGGGGAATGTTGTAAGACATCAAACGGCCACTTAACCCAGCCATTGACAGGTCATAAGCCCTGTAAACACCTAGATTATCCAAAATGATTTGATTGTTGTCAACTAACAAATTTAATTGGTATACGAGTGCCTGGTCGAGTTACCCGTAGTAATCATCGACCAATTACAGTGCTCACTCACCGATACGTAGAATGCACGCACTGCTAACAAGTATACTAAACAATATTGATGTTTTCAACACAAATCTAGTGCATTTTAGGGAACAATGTCTAAATGCCATCTCTGGCGGTAATGAATAGCTACCTACTGTGTAATCATTTAAAAATGTGTTAGTAAAAGCCCTATGGGCGTAAAAACAATAAAATAAAAATATCCAGATACAAAAAAACGTACATATTTATGTCATGATAGCAAAAATGTAAAATTCCATTATAGGTATTACTCATGTAGGGATATCAATAAACAACATTTTGAGTGTGTCCAAATACTTGTAAGCAAAAACTGGATTTCACCCATTACGGGCTAATAATTACAATTTGACATCTCAACAGAGACGAGAAACTTGGAAGGGAATATGGATATCTAGGCGTTTACAGGGCTTATGGCCTGTCATTGGCTGGGTTAAGTGGCCACTTGATGTATTACAACATTCCCCATTTCACCTAGTATTTGATATCCATATCTGCCAATATACAGTAAAATGGCGCGACGCTTCACATGTGAACACTCTCTGTCATCGATTGAGAAAATTGCTAAGCATTTTAGCAGAAACCTTTATGATTGCAAGTGAGATTCTTACCGAATTATATCACCCACTAGGAAACGCCTGAAGATGAATGAGATGTCAAATTGTAATTACTGATATCGTTCATAGAACATCTGACCTGTCCTGTTTTTCCTTAAATTTTGATCATTTAAATCCCACTCCGGTAGCCACAATATTTTAAATTCAGTTTCGTCAAATTTACTTTGCTTAGGAGAGGGGCCAGCTCGTTCCCAGCGAGAATAAGGCTTAGATCCTTTAACATTTTCCAATTTAGGGACACGACGCTGAAGGCGAGGTTCTGGCTCCTTGAAAATCACAGCCCTTAATCCAACAAATTTGTCACTATGGTTCAAATCCGATGCGTTTCTGACAAGATTTTTGCATTTGCTCCCTTGGCAAACGGTGTCAAGACAGCTCTTTGCGCAGGTACTCCCAGAAACTGTAATTAATTTCTTATGACATTCTGAGCAATCATTACTAATTGTGTCTGATTGCTTTTCCTCTCCGAAGCAATAGTTGCACAATAAGTCGAAGTCAAAGTTGCTTAAAACACATCGAGTACAAATGAAGTTGTTGGTGAGAGTTCCCAATTCAGCATCTTCGCTAAGTTCGATTATATTGTCGATCATTTTATAGTTGTTGCTTACAAAACCTTCATTTTCCTAAAAATTATAAACGAAGTAAATTTTTGCAAATTGTTACCAAATGTAATTTAGTTAGTCAAATTAATAGTATTCATAAATAAAACCGCATTTTAATAGGAATTTATGCAATTTTACTTAATCTGCGATCTAAATACCAGATTTAAACGATATTTACAACGAACCGATTTCACCACAGAAAAAACAACATATACACCGTTTCCCACGATGAGACCGCGAAACTCCAGAGGGTGATTATTCATGATATTCTGAGAAAAAAATCTTTATAAAGTTTTTCAAAAAACTCAATTCTAATTTCTTAAAAAAATGATTAAAATATGAATAAAAAATTCACGCGTGTAATACCGTCCATTTTGAACTGGCTAACACCACGTGACCTGCACCAAATTCAGATATGAAATTCGAATTTTGAATGTTCGTTCGGTGACCAAAGCGGACCCCCACTCCTCCCCGCCCACCGCCACCCCGCCACCGCTAGCATTTCAAACAGAAGCCAGTATTACATAGTCGCTTTTTATTAATACTTTTTTAAAATTAATTATTAAAAATGCCCGGATCAAAAAACTTTATAAGGATTTTTTTTCTCAGAATACCATGAACAATCACCCTCCGGAGTTTCGCGGTCTCATCGTGGGACACGGTGTATATCTTCTGATTAGCTAGTCAGCACTTTCGTCCGGCAACAGTGCAGCGGTGATATCAATGCTTTCAAGATGTTTCCTTTTGCAAGCTAGAATCGAGTTTTATTATGTTTTTTTTTAATATGATACCAATCCAAAACAACATAAAATATTGGATTAACATTATAATATTTCCATTTAAACCAATTTTCAACGCATTAAAAATTTGAGTCAAGTTGTCAAACGCCATTTTTAAATACGTTTTACAAGGAGGTTGGGACAGAAAAAAACTAATTTTACCGAACTTCTTATCAAATACTGTAAAAATCCAACCTGGCAAAAAATGTTTTAAGACATTTCGTTATTTTAGTTATAATCGAGTTTTATTATGTTTTTTTAATGATATACCTATCCAAAAACAATATAAAAATATTGGATTATCGTTATAATATTTCCATTTTGACTGCTTTTCAATGCATTAAAAAATTGACATAACTGTTACAAACGCGACGCCATCATATATAATGTGATTTAAAAGTTGAACAAACCTCTGACTAAGTTTAGCCTCGTTTTAAATGGGATTTACAATATTTTTGTGATAATCAGAGGTGATGGAATGCATTTTCAAACTTAACTGCGATTTAGTAGGACATTTACGATAATCAGGTTTTAAACGGAGGTGATAAGAAAGGGCCTTAATCTGGTAGCTAGTAGCAAATTGCAACTGAATTTAGTTAACTAGGTTTTAAACGGAGATGTTAAAACATCCCCTTATTGTACGTACCAATGAATTAGATCTTGTGGATGCAGTAGTTATTACAAAGAGAAAAATAATTATTTTCATTTTGAGTAGGTAATACCGTTTTTTTTATCAAACTTAAAAACCGTAGAACAATGAAAGCAAATAGCATATCAACACCTTATATTATTTTTTTATTGTTTATGAATAAATTTCACGGAAATATTGCATATGAAATTGTTATGGAAATACATTCAATAAAAAATGCAGATTTGGCTGTAAAAAATTTAATGAAAATAGGTGATTATTTTTTAAACTCTGTTAACATGTTATTTATACATGGTGTAACAAAACTTGATGTACAAGCCGGAAACCAGTGAATCTACGTCATATTTGGAGTCGATTTTGTAGAATATATTTTTTGTTTTGACCCATAGTTTTCGAGAAAATTAAATGCGAATTTAATTTTTTTTCGAGAATTTTTTTATTTCAAATATTAAATTAATAATATCCATAAATAAAACCAAATAAAAAACGGTATTTTAATATGAATTTGTTAAATTTTACTTAATCTGAGTTACTTTTTTTAAAGCTCAGATAAAAAAGTTATATTACACATTCGTCTCCAAATACGATGTAGATTCACCAGTTTTCAAGTTGTACTACGAGTTTTGTTACACCCTGTATACAGTCTGAAGATGCCCGTCACTGGATGAAAGCGCTTACTGGTCAAATAAATAAAAGTAGAATTGCACCAAGAATTTTTATTTCACTTTAATTAGTTGCATTAAAATAATAAATATGGAAAAGGCAAAAAAAGTCTGGCTGGACATATTGATGTTGCGTTCTATCCTCTCTCTCTCTGCCCCTTCGGAGAGATGATGTAACGGTCAATCATTGATAAATTAAAAGAGATTAGACTTAGGTTCCCTTTGTATCGGATTATTATTATCATTTTCTATTCGTATTCTTATTTTTTATATGAATCCTAGAGGCATGCTCTCACCACCTCAAGTTTTATTTATTTTTTTTAAACCAGTACAATTGCGTAAAATGTATAGTAAAGAAATACTTTCTTCAGCGCCATCTGTGGAGTGGGTAATTAAGTGCAGGGCCACTGCTTTACCAACAGATGGAAGTCAACATGGTAGGTAAAGCAGTGAACTGTAATCTGTTACCATAGAGATGGAATAATAGTGTGGTTAGTGAAAATTGGTTGATTAATAATTAAGACTAAAATAATTATATTCTTTGTTTTTCAGGTGATTTATTATGATTTATAATTTGTTTATCTTAAATTGTTTGTTATTATGCATGAGAAATTAAATAAAGAATCTTTGTTTTTTAGAGAAACCATATTATCTTCTATGTATATTGGCGGGTTTATTGCTAAAAAGCAATATCTTCCAACCAACCGGAAACAGAGTGGTGTGTGAGTGGGTCGAGTCTACGAATCTTAATCACAGCTATTAGAGGTGGCAGATAGTACTTGTATTATATAGAAGTTTGTGTAGAACAAAAAAAACATAGATAATATGAAACTATGGGAAGTGAGATATTTTCGAACAAGAATTCACTGGAGCGTATCCATGCAATTTTTTTTTTAAATATTCGCTGGTAACTAGACACCTCAGACACGGTAGTATTTTTCAAGTATGGAATGTCACTTCTCTGAAATTCTTGATCGAAGAGAGCTATCGAGGAAGGAAGATGTATGGGGGAAAATCAAGGTACTAATGCTTTAGGCGCTTGTTGAAAGTGGATAGAGATGGTGCATTTTTTAATTCGTTACAGAGGTTCATGGAGAGACTTGTTTTTTATTTAAATTGTTTTTATAATTGACAGCTACGGTCAAAATTTTAGTTAGATGATAGGGTTGGCACCTGGTCCCAAAATTTTCATAGCAAGTTTGGTTTTCCAAATCGTTGCTTCGTTTGTTGGTTTTACCATTGGAAACTAATGCTGTTTCAATAAAAAGTTGGAACTTTTTCTTGTGCTCGCATTGTGTGTTTTCAAATATACATAAGGCGCAATCTTGATAACCTTGAGTATCTAAAACAGCGTTCCCTTTATTTTGATTGTTAGTTTTATCATGTTCCAGCGTTTTTGAAACGTCTCAAAGCCATTTTTGCCAATACAATTAGAGCATTCGACTACGTCTTCAAGTTCAACCGCATTTTCACTGTTACTAATTCGCTCTGAAACTTCTGCTATTTTCACGGACAACTCACTGACAAGTTTCCTGTCCATGAAATTGGTTACGTCGATCTAAAAAAGATTGCAATTATTAGAAAAAATATTATACTTTAGATACATGTGCTTAAAAGTTCCTATCGGCACATTACATTGGCGGAGGAGCGGATTTTTTTTTTTGGTGATATTGGATTTTATTACACTAAGAACGGGTACACAGTTTTTTATACCTTTTTTTATTATATAAAACATACATCATACGTCTATTATATTCCCAGGAGTTATAAAAACTCATTTTAGGACCGGTATTAAATACATTTTTAATCACATATTGCACAATCAAACACAAATAAGAAAGACGATACAAAATTAACACATTCAATCTTAATCCTATACATCCATAACTATCATTGAAAAACATATCTTATATACAAATTTTTAAGGGCTCTACAATGTATGATTTATTTATTTTTACTTCATGGGGTAGTTTATTGTATTGGGATCGAGAGCCTTTTTTTTACCGAATTTTGTGGATCGAAATTTTGGAAACGTGGAGTTTTTTGAATTACGTGAATTGTGGCCATGAAGCTCAGAGCCCCCCTAAAATTGTTGTTTCAAACTTGTATGTGCTGAATGATTCAATATGGTAAGTATGGTTTTTTGTGATTTCATGTAATGGTATTACTTTGAATGGGGAGTAATTTAAAAAGCGTAACGCGCGTTTTGAGATTATAGAAGTCAGTCCAAAGGTGTACACACGAAAGCGCGCTTCTGATCATGCGCGCGTCAGACGCACGCTGTCAGATTTTCGTCCAAACGCGCGTTACGCGGGCGACAGCTGTAGCTCAATCACAGATGACTATCGACGTTCTAATAAGCGAGAGTTGATAACGATTTCTCACCACGGATGTTTTACGTTCCCGCGATCACAATGGAACATTCCGTTAAAAGTTATCGATCGAGATTATTAATTACCGCTTTAAATATGAAAAATACGCATAAAACTGTGTAAGGTAAAAGTAAATTAATTTAGTCTTTATAGAGTTTTAATGGTTTGTGGCACAAATTTATCATATCCATTTATTTGCTTTTAAATCAATTTGAGTAAAGCAAATAAAATCGAAAATTTGTCAAAGTATGCCTTTCATTATGGTGCTTGGCAACGCGCGACCGTGTATGAACGTATGTTCATTGTGATACGCAGTCAATTGCTTAGCACGTTTTTAAGCTGAACGTCGACAATCATCTGTGTTTGAGTACTGTTGCTCGATCACAGAACACTATCGACTCGGAATAAAGCGACGTGTGATAACGATTATTTACCTAGGATGTTTAACGTTTTCGCTGTCGTCAATGGAATACGCGTTTTAAAATGTTAGCGATCGGGATTATTGAACAAACGCTTGACGTTCGGCCGCGATACGCGTGTCGAGCATGCCCCGAACGTTTTGCTTTCGGCAATGCTCGGACTCGGCGAAACGCGGTATGGAGAAGTATGCTCATATGTGATCGGTCAAAATCGTTTGTCGTTAGCACGCTGGTTTAGCACGGTTTTATCTATCGTCGATTGTTATCTGTGGATTGAGCAACTGAGGGCGGCTTTGTAGAGATGTGCGCCGCCATTGGTGATTTACATTTGAATACAGCGCAGCCATTTTGTGTATGGAATTGTTGAAACTGAGTAGGTACTAAGTACCTACCTACCTACCTACCTACCTAAGCTAAATGGAATAACTTCATACTGAAATTTTGTTTATTTTCCGAATGAGTCCAGTAATTACCTATTACTGATGGATACCCGGTACAACATTCTCGTTAAACGCCTCACTAAGCGCGCAGTGTTGTGGTCGCTCCTTTAGTAAACAAAAAGTACCATAATTTCAATAGTTCAATTTATTTCTAAAAAAATTTCAATCGGATTCGAATTATTTTGAATAGGTATATGAATGAATATAAAAATCACTTTAAAGGGTGTGAAAGTTTGATACACCGTTAATGATAATTTCTATTTCGAACAGCCTAAGTTAAACAAACCACCTATTAATAACAGGACTAATAATAAGAATATTTCACCCCAAACCGAAACGCTTAAGTAAAAGGTACGTGCTAAATAACGCCCCAGTGTTACTAAATTTATTTAAATTATATATATTATTATATTTTATTATCAAATATTCCGTTTTTTTCAATATTATTTAAATCAATACATCTAAATAGAAACATTAAATTTACATAAAATTATATCTTACATTAGTACAAAATTATAAGCGACGAACAAAAATGTCAACAAAATAAATTTGTTCATGTTGAAAATATTCCAAAATTATGCTTTTA
This sequence comes from Micrasema minimum, assembly GCA_022494985.1. Taxonomy (NCBI): domain Eukaryota; kingdom Metazoa; phylum Arthropoda; class Insecta; order Trichoptera; family Brachycentridae; genus Micrasema; species Micrasema minimum. The sequence continues at coordinate 28,124 of JAGVSP010001983.1, forward strand.
CACAATAAAAACGTATGTTTTTTAGATACACCGCAGTTGAACAATGTCTGATTATTTAAATGAAACCAACAATTTTATATGTTTTGGTTTCTCAATATTTATTCAGCGACGTTATTATTTCAGGGCTTGCAAAAATAATTTATTTATTTTTGATGCGGCCAAAAAAATATACTTAAAGTCGTTTTCGTTAACAAGACCTCAGCTGGAGCTCAATCACAGATAACTATCGACGTAGTTAAAAAACGTGCTTACCACGTGCTAACGCTTAACCATTTGACCGATCACAATGCACATACGTTCATACCACGTTCGCGTTGCCGAGCACCATAGATGATAATAAATTTCGCGGGCCAAACGTCAAACGTCAAATCAAGAAAAGTCAACGCGCGTGTCGGATTGTTTTATTATGTCGACGTGCTTTTCTCAATATTTGGCTTGCCGACGCCGGCCTAAATGCAATACGGCACTCGAGAAGATTGAAAGAAGATATGTGCGAAGAAGATATATCTCGGGAAATGGCTCGCGACTTGATGCGCTCGTTAATAATCCCCGATCGATAACTTTTAACGCGTGTTCCATTGTGATCGCGAAAACGTTAAACATCCATGGTACTGAATATGAATTCAAATTTTGTGCGTAGAACATTTTCATTCAGAATTTGAATTAAAATTTTGTAGGTCCGTAGAACGTTTTCATTGTGAATTTTAATACAAATTTTGTGTGTAGATCATTATTTACCGTTTGAATTAAATTTTGTGCGTAGAACATTCTCACCCTGAATTTAAATTCAAATTTTGTACGCAGAACAATTTCCTTCGTATTCGATTTAAGTTTTATGCGTGGAATATATTATGTTTATGTTTATAAGATTGACAATGAGTTTGCAGACATAAACAAAAAAAATATTATAAAAATAATACAAATGATTTATCAATCAGCTAATAATTGTTACTTATCTAAAGTTTTGTGTTTCAGACTCGTTATTACCGTAATACTTTTATAGCAGTATTTAATAAATTATTAGAAGATGTATGAATGTAGAGGAAGCGAAGGAAAAGTGTCGGGACAGAGTGGTATGGCGTTCTATCCTCTCTGCCTACCCCTACGGAGAAATGGCGTGATGGTTAGTTAGTTTTTAGTTATGAATGATTAGTATTTTATATACTTCTTTTTATTACTAATGGCGTAAGCAAAAAAACTAATGGAACAGCGCAGCATATTCTAGGTTTAGTCTAGCTAGCTTTTATTTTATTATAATTATATTTTTCCGTATGATAAATAAAAAGCCCTTATTGGGACCATAATATTTAATTTTTCCGCGTTCTTGGACCCATGCAATAGTAGGTACAGGGCAAAAACCCATTTTTTCTAGCATTATACTTCTCTTAACATATTTTCACCATCAAAACTTGACCAAACTAATAAATAAAAAGCCCTTTTTGGGACCATAATATTTTATTTTCGCCGCGTTCTTGGACCCATGCAATAGTAGGTACAGGGCAAAACCCCATTTTTTCTAGCCTTATACTTCTCTTAACATATTTTCACCATCTTGACTTGACCAAACTATAAGTTTAAAAGCCCCTTTTGGGACCATAATATTATATTTACACCGCGTTCTTGGACCCATGCAATAGTAGGTACAGGGCAAAACCCCATTTTTTCTAGCCTGTTATAAGATTAAAGAAACAGAATTTTCACAAATTTGACTTGACCAAACTAATAATGCATGTGATTTTTTAATATCAATTACGTTACGCAATATTACGATAAAACCCATCATATTACAGATTTCACCAATACTAATCTTCAAGGGCAAGTCTTTTTTTATTCGTCGCTTACGCAATAGGCAGAACTATAACCTGTTATCATTTAGAAGTAATACCGACCCTTATGTATGGTAGTGAAGCGTGGTGTTGGAAAAAGAAGGATGAAAGTAGACTGAATGCTGTTGAAATGCGATCTCTCACCAAGGTGTACAAATGTCGAAATTGGAGCAGAGTGCAAGGCTGAGATAGGCATTATAGACTAAATTAAAAACGGGCTTTTGCAATGGTTTGGTCATGTGGAGCGAATGAGTGATGAAAGAACGGCTAAAATAAGTTTAAACGCAAGTGTGAATGGAAGTAGAAGCCGAGGAAGGCCGAGAAAGACATGGCATGATCAAGTACGACGAGAACTTGAAAGCGGACATGTGAAAAGTCGGAATATGTGCAATCGGCGTATGTGCATAAGAAGAAGTATGAATGTTGAGGAAGCAAAGGAAGTATGTCAGGACAGAGTGGTATGGCGTTCTATCCTCTCTGCCTACAACTACGGGGAAATGGCGTGATGGTTAGTTAGTTAGTTAGTAATAAGATATTTGATTTAATGTACATTAAATTGATTATTCACATTATATTCAAAATTAATATTTTCACTCAAAATTATTACTTGGTTTGAAGCGTATGTGTGCGTCGAATCTATGTAAACAATGTATGTATACTATGTAAACAACATAATAATATCATCATGCTAAATGCGCGGCTGTAAAACTAATTAAAAAAACTGTACAGTTTCTAGTTCAGAAAACTGCACGGTTTCTTGTTCAGAAAAAGTTGTGCCGCTCTGCCTTCTCTTAGCTCCCTCCTCCATGCCATCCTGTCCCTGTCGTGATTCTCCCAATCATCAGCGTATATGCGGAATGTCTTCATATCGCGTTTACAGACATCCTTAAAGCGCAATAGCTGACCTCCATGGGATCTTTTGGCATCGCAAAGTTCACCATACAAAATATATTTTAATCATACTGCATTATAATTATGCACAGAAATAAATAAACACGAGGCGGACAGTAAATATGTAAGCAATAAGGCTGTATTTCGACAACGAATCTTGGTTTTTTCCAAGTGCTCAATTGTTTCCGGTTTATCATCAAATTAATGCCAATTTTTTTTTTTTTAAAATTACAAATTCTGCAAAACAAAGCAATGCGAATCATATTGAAGTGCAGTAGAAGAAAAAACATTAAAAAAATGATTAAACTCTTGCATATTATTAGGGCCGGTCACATAGCCAGAATGACGGACGACAGATGGACGAAACGCGTTCTGGTTGGAGACCGAGGAACCAGAGGCCTCAAAGACGTCCACCGATGAGATGGGTGGACGACATCAGGAAGTCTGCTGGAAGAAGTGGATGGGGACGGCGCAGGATCGGGAGGAGTGGAGACGGCAGGGGGAGGCCTATGTCCAGCAGTGGACCTCAACGGGCTGAGATGATGATATTATGTCAGGAGACCAAAAATTGAGTATAATCAACATTATTACATTTAAAATTAATCAAAATTAGCAACCTAATGAAATGAACAAAATTGTTAAAGGGACAATTTCAAGATATTTGCAAAACAAATAACTTTTTTCATAAATATGCAACAAGAGGTTAAAAAAATATAAGATTAAAAGAAAAGAAAAACCATGTCACAGAATTGTCTCATGTACAAAGTCTTTCAAATGTATCAGGAGATGCCAGAAGAAATAAAAAATGAATTAAATTTAAAGTTATTTAGGACTAATGCCCGCTTTATATGGGACAGTTTCTTGTTCAGAAAACTACACAGTTTCTTGTTCAGAAAACTGTGCAGTCTGTCAAACTTCTGTCAAAAGACACGCTAAATATGTGTATTTTTGAAACGCGATTGTAAGTTATTATCGTATGTTTGCTCTCAGGAAATTGTATATTTAGCTAATAATGTAAATATGTTATTGGTTTTTTACGTATTTAAAAGCATACAATAAACCAATGTCTACTTAAACGTTTACATAAAAAAACATTGACTGTCATGTCAGCTTAAATCTGACACTAGCTTACAGTTTTTCATGCAGTTTTAGCTTTATACGGGACCGTTTTCAGACTGCACAGAAAAACTGTGTAGTTAACTGCGCCATATAAAGTTATTTAGGACTAAGTGTAAAAAATATATGTGTGAGAAATATTAGTGTAGATAAGAATAGTTAGGAAAAAAATAAATTAAGTTTAATGTTAAATATATTAGAGTATGTGAAATTATATCTACTAAATAAATATAATTAAGAAAAAAAAAATTAATCAAATTTCATGGATATTATAACAATTCTTCTGTGTTTTATTTAAACAAGTTCTCCGCCTCTAAAAAATACCCTATTCACGTACGTAAACATAAAAAAATTAACGGTTTACTCATCTAGAAAATATTAACATTTTTTCAACATTTTCCCCATTCCGTATCTCACTTGTCAAAAACCGGAAATCCGGTAATCGGCCACTCGCCGTCTGACCGAAAGTACCACGTGTTATTTATTAGAACTGTCAGATGCGCTAATGTCAAATTCACATCGACTGAATAATCAATGAAACTCTTCCCTTTTCAGGATTCATTTATGGCTTAAAGGGTAAATAATAAGGACTTTCAAGGTATCAATAAAACAAGAGATAGATAAAAACATTGAGTATTTATTTTAGTTTATTTTACGGACATGCGCATTGGGTACAGTCAAATTTAAGCCTCATTTTTCCACAAAACATGTAAAAATCATAATTTTGGTAAAACAAATTCGTCGATTAAATTGACTAACTAACTAACTAACCATCATGCCATTTCCCCGAAGGGGTAGGCAGAGAGGATCGAACGCCACACCACTCTGTCCTGGCACACTTCTCTTGCTTCCTCCACATTCATACATCTTCTCATGCACGCACGTCGATTATTCGGACTTCTTACATGCCCACTTTCAAGCACTTGTTTTACTTGATCATGCCATGTCTTTCTCGGCCTTCCTCGTTTTTTTCATCCAGTCACAGTCGCATCATATATTTTTTTAGCCGTTCTTTCATCATCCATTCGCTCTACATCGTAAAAGACCTTTCTTAATTTTGTCGATAATGCTTATCTCAGCCTTGCACTCTGCTCTAATTTCGACATTTGTACACCTATCATACGTAGTCTTACCACACATTCGCCTGAGAGATCGCATTTCATTTGCATTCAATCTACTTTCGTCCTTCTTTTTCTACACCACGCTTCACTACCATACATAAGGGTTAGTACCAGAACTCCATTATGAACTGCCAATTTAGCCTCTTTTGATAAGCACTTATTAGATACGACCGATTTTAAGGCACCATTAACTCTGTTACCGGCACTAACCCTCCTTTCAATGTCCTTATCCATATTTCCATCCCTAGTGAACATGCTTCCCAGATATACAAATTCTTCCACCTGTTTCAAGCTATCGCCATTTACTACGATCTTACACTTAGTCATATTCACATTTCTTTCAAAAACCATCACATTCGACTTTTCCACATTCATTAACAGGTCACTCTCCTTGCACACATCGTAAACCTTTGTAACCAAGGACTGCAATTATTCTTTGCTCTCAGCAAGAAGCACTGCGTCATCGGCGTACAAAAGGCAACTAACAATCATACCACTCATTCTCGCTCCCACGCCCATATTTTTCAACTCTTTCATACATTTATCCGAGATATTTAGTATCCGATTTGATAACTGATCAACTGGAAAGGGGCGTGTAAGCTCGTTTCCGGAAACTATACAGAATTGCTCTGTAATTCATTGTCATAGGTCGCTACTGAGAGAGTCGCCATCTTGTGTATAATTAAGGGCCGGTTGCTTTAGATCACGTCAACTTGAAGTTCCCGTCAAATCGTTCGTTATCGTTTAAATATATAAGGGCCGATTGCTTCAGGTCACGTCAACTTGTATCCGACAAATCGTTCGTTATCGTTTGAATTTATATGTTAAAGAACGATTTGACGGTTAACGAATAAGATTTGATAAGACCGGCTTTAGCTATTGTAATTAATTTTTATTTATTTTTGAGGTTTTGGACACACTCAGTTAACAATATGAAATATTAAACAAATTAATACCAATAATAAAAATTAAAAAGAAGGGATGGGTAGTGTACATATTTATATACGATATTATTGTGAAATATATATAAATAATTAAATTAACCAATCGATTATATTGTGAGGTGTGTCGAGTGCGACGAAGGGAGATATTGAATTTTATTTCTGACAATAACTCCAGACAATCAATTCGTCCATTAAGCAGCTTATAAGGAAAAAGTTGATCCGCAATCATACGCCGTTTGCAAAGAGAGGGTAAATTCAAATTGCTGATGCTGTGGAATTTGTTTTGGATATACTTGAGAAATTTGTTTTGAATTTTGTCTATCAATTTATTTATTTATTTTTATTGTTTTTACGCCCATAGGGCTTTTTACATAAACATTTTTAAATGATTACACAGTAGGTAGCTATTCTTCACCGCTAGAGATGGCTTCCAGACACTGTTTCCCTAAAATGCACTTGATTTGTGTTAAAAACATCAATATTATTAGTATACTTGTTAGCCAGTGCGTGTATTCTTCGTATAGGTGAGTTTGCACTGTAATTGGTCAATGATTGGCTACAGTAAAATAGTGCATTACTACAGGTAACTCGACCAGGCACTCGTATACTAATTAAATTTGTTAGTTTGACAACAATCAAACATAGTTTTAATACTTTGAACAAAAGAGCAAATCATTTAATATTGTTATATTTTCTAATGTTTGTATATTCAAAAAGTTATTTAAAAAGTTATTATTGGAATGGTAGGAAATTGCATCATTTTTAAGTGAGTATAAGAGCCATAGTATCGTCTAGATTTCTCATATAACAGCTGTTAATACATCTATAATCGTCATTCATAGGTTTGTAGGATGCGATAGCAGATTTCACCAAACAAAAGCCGACGCTTTGATACTAAAAACCACAGATAATAATCAAAATTTATGCGATTTGGCATCTAAACAGAGACGAGAAGTACGTGAATCAAATTTAAATTTATTTTATTATTATTTTTACGGAAAAATCCATTTTAAAATACAGAGTTAAGCATAAAAGGGATGACAAGCAGTAAAAATAAGTGACAGAACATTAAATTGGTGAAGACGTAGATTTCAGTGTCAGCAAAAATTATTTTTACTGTAATATTTTTGTTATTATTTAATATAATTGATATCTACAGAGATATGGAAAAGTTAAATAAGGGATATCTAGCGTTTGACAGGGCGTATGACTGTATTTGGTAAGTGCCACTTGATGTAATTACAAGATTCCCCCATTCACCTAGTAATTGATATCCATTTCACAGTCGTTATTGAAATTGACAACAGATGACGAAACGCGTTCGAAGTTGGGTGGAACCGAGAAACCTGAGGGCCTCAAGGACTGAACCCGATGATTTGAGTGGACGTACATAAGCTGTAATCTTATTCGAAATGTTGGTTTAAATAGGTTTCATCGCAGCAGAGGAGTGAGACCGAGGGGGAGGCCTATGTTAAACAACTGGATCTACACTCCGAAGTGATGATGTAGATTGTATACATCAAAGTCTATAACCAGACTGTACTCGCTTATTATTCTAACTATTGATGAACTGAAATCACCCTTTGATTTGTGATTATTTACACGATTTAAATATGTTATTGACTTAATACATCGATAGTTTTTACGAGAAGCTTGAGCTATAGCAATACAAGCAATAATAATAAGTTATAGAAAGCTTCAATCAAATGCTATATTATGTTTGCCTATAGCTTTTAAAATACAAAACAAATGTTTTTTTTGCAGTATTATCTGCTTATATAGGTATAAGGTTCCAAGTGAACCGAGTTCTAAATTTCAGGGAGTGCTAATATATATTATTATTATTTTAATAGGTACTGTTATTTGCATTATACCCCTTTCTAAGTAAGGAAGTATGGAGTTGGAAAAAAAAGTACGAATGTAATATGGAATTGCTGTTGAAATGCGAGCTCTCAGGCAATTTGTGTGGTAAAACTTACATGAAAGGTGCAAAATGTCGAAATTAAGCAGAATGCAAGCTGAGATAAGCCTTATCGGCCAAATGAAGGGGGGACTGTTACGTTGTTCGATTCATGTAGTAGAGCGAATGGATGATGTGACAAGAACGGCTAAAAAAATATATTGATGCGAGCTGTGCCTGGATGTAGAAGTCGAGGAAGGCCGAGAAAAGACATGGAACGATCAAGTAAAACAAGTGCCTTGAAAGTGGGCACGTAGGGAGTCGGAATAAATCGACGTGCGTGCATGAGAAGATGTATGACTGTAACGTTGGGTAGAGCAAGAGAAAGTATGCCAGACAGAGTGGTGTGGCGTTCTATCTTTTCTGCCTACCCCTTCGGTGAAATGGCGTGATGGTTAATTAGTTAGTTAGTTAGTTTATTATAATTTTAACCTTCTCAACAGGTCGGGCCTCCTGCGCTTCGATTCTGTGAATTTTTTCCAACTACTGCGCATACGATCTTGTACTGAATTCGTATGCGCAATAAGTGTCATAACAACTTAGTAGAATCGCAGCGCTGGCCTTGTTAAGGTGGTTTAATTTAACTGGAATAAAAATGGAAAACTGTATGGAATATTGATTGGTTGCAACGACGTTTGGCTGATCTGACAATTAATGTTTTTTTATTAGATATTGATGTGTTGAATGCTTTGAAAAACATGAACATCATATATTTACACTATTAGCTATATCAACAGATACTTCCTGTGTGTCAAACATTAGCGTCTAATAACTTATGATCGCGCTTAAAAAATATACATATTTAGCGTGTCTTTTGAAGAACTGTACAGTTTTCTGAATAAGAAACTGCACAGTTTTCCGTTGCGTTTATAGTAAAATATATATAAATGAAAAAATATTATATTTTTTTACTGTGTTGATTTAAATTATCTGAAACACTTTCGAGTTCCACAAAATATTTTTATATGTACATAGGTATTTAAAACCATTTGAAATTTTATCTTTTGATTTGACACGGTAGATAGGATTTATGCTGTTTATCTTTTCAATTATGACAGATTAAACATAACCATAGAAAAATATTTCCCATAAATTAATTATTTCATACTATTTACCATAAATTAAAAACAATATAAACGACATTGTATTGTATCATCGACAAAAGCTACCTCAATTCAGCAACAATTAACATCATTTTTAAATTGTATATGTTGTAGTTTATTATCAGTATCAGCGCAACTCTACTGAATTTTTATGTCACCAGTTTATGTTAAACTTTAGTATGCATGAGAATTTCAGATATTTAAAGGTTGGTGGTTAAGAAGCGTAGGGACTGACCATTTAATAACAAAATTTCATGTACAGTAAATTGTCAAGATATTTGCACATACGGTGTACAAATGATCAGCTTGCCCAGATGCATATTGGGTACTGGGATAAGAGGCACATTTTCCTGAACAAGAAACTGCAAGTTATAAAGGGTAAATGGAATAATCGACTTATGTTATTTACATATTCAATACATTACGAATGCTTGTTAATCCATACAACATTTATTTTTTATCACCTCAATTTTATCTTTACATTTGACACGGTATGGTTTATATTTTTTCCTTATGAAACGTCATAAATATATTGCGTAATTAAATATCACATGAAAAGGCAAAATTTGAAAATCATCCAAAACATTTTTAAAATTGTATATGTTGTTGTTTTATTTTTCAGTTCAGCGCAACTCTACTGAATTTTTCAACAAGTTAAACGTTTATTTGCATGAGAATTTCATATGAAATTTCACGTGTGAAAGGACTGGTTCTGAAGCGTAAGACTCACCACATTTATTAACACTTTCATGTAGTAAATTGATCAAAATATTTGCACATGGTGTACAAATGCAGTGCCCTATGCACCATTGGGTGTGGATAAGGGGAACACTGAGTGAGGCACTGGGACGGAGTAACCCTTGGTATCTACTGTCATCCGGCGAAGGCGTTTCGGCTGGCTAGGCCCTAGCTCCTTAAATGGAGCATATGGATTCCACAAACTGCCTCCAGGCCAAGCGATCGGCCGCCAGCTCCCGTGCATCCACGGGAGCTGGCGGCCGATCCACACATCAAATTCTTCATAATTTTTTTTCTGTAAAAAAATGAAACCCCATTTTGTGTTGGCCCCGAACATTGTCTTGTAATAGCGAAGGGTAATTTTTTATTTATTCATTAATATATTATCGAATTTACAAAACTTAAAAAACAATAATTATACAAAATAATCATAACGCTATAACTCACCAATAAAAAAGACAAGCTCTTGTACTTGGTGAGGGAGGTTACGCTAAAGATACATAATAATAGTAGTAATCTAATATAAGTATAAATTATTAATATAAGTAGTACAATAAGGTAAAATATAAGTAGTAATCATTGTAAGGTAAATTAAAAAATAAATCTAGGTACTAGATGTGCAAAATAAACAATTAAGTAAGCAAAAGATAGTGATTATAGTTGTTTGAAATAAATGTGTTTTTTTAGTTTAAATTTAAATTTCTTGAAGACATTAATATTTTTTAGTTCATTGGGCAATTCATTAAAATACACGATTCCCTTATATAGGAAACTATTTTTGAAATATTATATATAAAACGATATTTTTTTCTGGCCTCAATACTCCCCTTAATGCCTCGTTAAGTTGAAGAATAAAATTATAATCGCGTGAAATTATTTGATAACATAACGAACAGGAAACTTCTGAAACTAATCGCAACACAAATTGCTATTCAACTTTATCGAAAAACAATAAGTTTTATCTATATCGACAAAGTAACGACTATATCTTCCACAACGCTAAATTGGTTTTTAGGAAGCGATTACAAATAAAGAGATTCTACACAGTTGCCTTACATAGTCGATAAAGAACATGAAATTGACACTATTATCAAAATTTGTATACACTGTGTCCCACGATGAGACCGCGAAACTCCGGAGGGTGATTGTTTATGGTATTCTGAGAAAAAAATCCTTATAAAATTTTTTGATCCGGGCATTTCCAATAATTAATTTTAAAAAAGTATTCATAAAAAGCGACGAGTGTAATACTGGCCTCTGTTTGAAGTGCTAGCGGCGGCGGGGTGGCGTGGGCGGGGAGGAGTGGGGGTCCGCTCTGGTACGCCTTGTACGGACATTCAAAATTCGAATTTCATATCTGAATCTTTAGTTTAAGTTTCAAAAATATGTGATTTCTTCGCGCTTATTGGAGCAGGTCACGTGGTGTGAGCCAGTTGACGGTATTACACGCGTGAATTTTTATGAATATTTTAATAATTTTTTTAAGAAATTAGAATTGAGTTTTTTGAAAAACTTTTTTAAGATTTTTTTCTCAGAATATCATGAATAATCACCCTCTGGAGTTTCACGGTCTCATCGTGGGACACGGTGTATACAGTGAAATAGCGCGACGCTTCACAAGTGAACACTCTGTGTCATCCAGAATTGGCAGATATCGATATCAAATACTAGGTGAAATGGGGAATGTTGTAATACATCAAGTGGCCACTTAACCCAGCCAATGACAGGTCATAAGGTAAACGTCTAGATATCCATATTCCCTTTCAAACTTCTCGTCGTTGTTGATATGTCAAATCTGCCGAATTAATTTATAATCGCTACTCAGATAACCGTGTCATTTTATCGACACAATCGTAACTATTTTACATAATTTTATTTCAGTTTCAAAGTCTTTAAAGTAGATATCATGTATGTTCTTAACATTTTTGGAGTCCTTTTGATTTGTGTACTTGTACATAATGAGGTGGGTTTCTCAAAAAACATTTGTGATTGAAATGAAAAGTAATTCTTATTTTGACCTAACTAACCATCACGCCATTTCTCCGGAGTAGACTGAGAGAACGGAACGCCCGACCACTATATCCTGGCACGCTACCCTTGCTTCCTACACAATCATACATCTTCTCATGCACGCACGCCAATTATAATATAGGTATGTACCTACATGGTGTTTGTTTGAAAGCATTAAATAAAGATATCTTTCTCGGCCTTTTTCGACTTAAATTTTTTAAACATATTAGAAGTACAATTTTTCACTTATATTATTAATATTACCATTCCATTCCCACTCGCTATGTAGAGCATATGAATCCATTAACTGCTCTTAAGCTAAGCACCAGCACCGTTCGTCAGCAGTTCACGTCAGAACGTGGGGTGCGTCGGGACGTGGACCTGACTTGGGAAGAAGCACGGGAACTAATGACCGATAGCTTGCTTCAAAACAGTTTGAGGAATCCATATATGCCCAACATAGAAAGCAAAAATGGGATGAATTAATGATTGTTTATAATGTATTTTATCATATTATCTATACATTTACCTTATGTATGGTAGTGAGCGCGTGGTGTTGGAAAAAGAAGGATGAAAGTAGACTGAATGCTGTTGAAATGCGATCTCTCAGGCGAATGTGTGGTAAGACTATCTATGATAGGAGTACAGATGTCGAAATTAGAGCAGAGTGCAAGGCTGAGAGATAAACATTATCGACAAAATTAAGAAAGGGCTTTTACGATGGTTTGGTCATGTGGAGCGAATGAGTGATGAAAGAACGGCTAAAATAATTTTAAATGCAAGTGTTCCTGGATGTAGAAGCCGCGAAAGGCCGAGAAAGACATGGCATGACCAAGTACGTTAAGTACTTGAAAGTGGTCATGTGAAAAGTCAGAATAATCGGCGTATGTGCATGAGAAGATGTATGAATATAGAGGAAGCAAAGGAAGTCAGTCAGGACAAAGAGTGGTAAGGCGTTCTATCCTCTCTGCCTACCCCTACAGAGAAAATGGCGTGATGGTTTGTTAGTTAGTTAGTTTTTTATCTATCCATGGAGTAAAATTTCTTAATGATCCATTTTCATCAATTTGTTCATAACTCATCTCCATTAGTCAATTTTATTTGATCGATGATTTGATTTGATTACATGGCTGTTTTATAGACAGGCTGTTTCTCAGGCCTCTAATGGACTATGAAAGTACACGTAGCCTACTTCAATACATTTTGAAATGTTTAGGAAGCCGTAGCAAAACAAATAGTGTAATTATAGTATTATGCCTTAAGAATCAAAGCCTTGATATGCAGCATAGGTTACAATACTCATCAGCTTACCGGTGATTTATAAAGGTTATTGCTTATTTAAATATTTCTGTATTTAAAAATTTTTTATTTATAAAAATAACATTACATGGAAAAAAATAAAGAATTTTCTCTTTTTCAATCCTATGCTCCGTAGGAGTTTTTACAATGAACTCATTTAGGGACAAATAAAAAAACACTTTATTCATTTTCTAATACGCACTGATCACAAAATCGCTTAGATCAAAAAACCGAACCAATCCTTTTCTCACCTACGACCACACCAAAATTATTACAGTAACAGCAAAACCATATATATACGCGGAAAAGGTATCATTCAAAATACTTATTAAAAGATATTTCTTAAAGGTATTATATAGCGCTTTCGATTGGTTAGATACAGGGATCTTAACTATGTCATAAAACGATTTTGTAACTGAAATTCGCATGCGGAAAAGTGTCTAAATTTTAAGAGATACGGCCACAGGGGGTCGGATTTTCATTTTCTATTATTTTTTTAATTTTTTAAATTTATTTATTTGTTTTTACATTACATGTGTTTAATTCCCGCTAAACTGCTAAAACAGTTTTTAAGGCAATCATTTAAAACAGTTAAAACCTATTTTAGGGGGGTGAGTACCTAATTGGTGAGTTTTTGCCGTCACAACAGATTGACAATGCAGACACGCCAGAAATATAATTTCTTCACCCTGTTGTAGAAAATTACTGAATTTTACCAAAGAAGTGCTTGCAATAATCGTTTTTCGCTTATAACCTATCATTAGCAGGGTTATGTGGCCACTATACTTCGTTCAACATAAGATTACCCTGTGACGGCCTATGACGCGCATACTCCGCCCATTCCCCCTCTACGAGGCCTTAACACTTTCAATCCCAGGATACCATTAAAAATGAAATATTTGAAATAATAATTAAAAAATTAATTCAACAATCCTATGTATTTGATAATGGTTTCCTCCCAAACTCCTGACGGGCGGCTTACATAAAAGTCCGTCACTGCGGGTAAATGCGCTCAGCGTCGAAACTGCGCATTCTGTATAATTGTATTCGAACAACTGCGCATACGTATTTTGTACTGAATTCGTATGCGCAGAAGTGTCTTAAACCTTAAGAGAATACGGCCACAGGGGTCGGATTTAATTTTATGACCCTAAGTACCTAATTGGTGTTTTGCTGACAACATTGACAATGTACACACAAACATAAATGTTTGCATGAAATTGCATGAAATTGCATGTAAAAAACCTAAGCTTTGCAAAATTAGTGAGTTCCGATAACTTAAACTTAACTTAAATAGAACTTTAAATTAATCTCTTCGCCAAGAATCAAGTCTCCCGCGCTCGAGTTCATATATACTGTTGCGTTTTCGAATACAATATTGAAAACCAATTCCATTTTAATATAGGGATACGAATAAGCAAGATATTTAGGCACACGACAAGGCGGTCAATAGATAGTGTAGACAGCTCCACTAGCCGGTAGGGGTGCCGGGGGGGAGGGGTCGTAGCGGGGGGGAGGGGACAATGCGCAGTAGGGATGCCATCTCTGGCGATCAACAATAGACGTATTTTGTAATGAATAGCTACCTACTGTGCAATAATTAAAAAATGTCCATGTAAAAGCCCTATGGGCGTAAAAACAATAAAATAAATAAATATTAAGTTACCAAAAGAAGGTGGTAAAATAACTAATATAATTATTATTTTTTATTTTAGATAAGCGCATTTACTTTGATGAAGAAAACTCAAGGGCAGAAACAAAAAAGAGAAATAAAAAATGAACATCAAAATGATGAAACGTGGGTACAAACTAATACATCATTATTGCATCTCGATCCTCACACAGATAAAATGGATTACATCAAAAATTTTGATAAAAGAAGCAAATATTACCAATGGCGCAGATGAAAATACTGAAATAATAAACAAAGTTAATTTTAAAAGTAAAATTCTCATATATACTGGCGATGAAGATAAATTTTCTGCAGAAAAAGTTGAAACAAGAATAATTAATGAAGATACAGTAGAAAAAGATGAGAAACTTAAGAATACAGATGAAATAAGCAAACAAGAAGACAACGAAACGCGGAATCATGATTTTTCTTCAAACCTACATCTCAATTCTCATGATAAAAGTGAGACAATCAAAGATTTAGACAAAAAAACAAATATAACTAAAGACTCTGATGAAAAAACTGATACACTCAACACTGTTTATTTAAAAAATATAATTCTCAGTTATGCTGACGATCAAAATGATAATACGACAGAAACAGTTTAAAAAAAGTAAAATCAATGAAGATACAGTCGAAAAAGATGAGAAACTTAAGAATACAGATGAAATAAGCAAACAAGAAGACAATGAAACGCGGAATCACGATTTTTCATCAAATCTACATCTCAATTCTGATATTGATAAAAGTGAGACAATCAAAGATCTAGACAAAAAAACTAATATTACTAAAGACACGGCTGAAAAAACTGACACAACCAACACTGTAGATTTAAAAAATACTATTCTCAGTAATGCTGATGATCAAAAAGATATTATACAGAAACAGTTAAAAAAAAGTAATTAATGAAGATACAGTAGAAAAAGATGAGAAAAAAGAATACAGAAGAATAAGCAAAAAGAGACAAGATGAAAAAGATGTTTTCACGACCAAAATTGATTATGATAAAAAACAAAAAAACTAAAGAAACAGTTGAAAAAAATGAAAAAATCACTGAACGTGCAGATGAAAAAAATAACTACCGATATGAGATCAAAAAATCTTGTCAATACAATTGAACATACATTTACTGATACAGACTGAAAAAAATTAAAGGTAAAGCTCAAGATGAAAAAAAAAGAATATTGTTTTGAAAAAAACTAAAAACAAAAAAACTAAAGACACAGTTGAAAAAAATAAAATCACTGAACGTGCAGATGAAAAAATAACTTATAGATAAAAATCTGAAAATACAATTTGGTAGATTTTAAGACGACTCAAAAATTCGTTATTAAGTGAGAATATGGTTTTGGAAAAAACTGATGAAAATAAAAGATCACCAGTTTTAAGTCTTGGAATGGATTTGGTAGATTCCAAATTCGTTATTGACATTTTCGTTGTACCAGTTGAAATAAAATATGAACTGAAAGGTGGTTTGAAAAGCACTGTTTCAGTTAAATTGTTTTATTTTTTTTACGTTCATTGTACGACATTGATTTTAAACAACCGTGTTATTTGAATTCAGATTATGAATTTGAATGTTTGAATGTTTGTTCCCCGCAATTTCCAAAAAATACTTTATATAATATATTTTAAATTGGACCGTTGAAAATGGAAAATCTATCGATTATAATATGTAATCTTCCATTTAAAGAGCATTCATAATGCATGCATTTTAAAAATTATTGTCATGAATTTCAATTTTGTTTGTATTTTTAATATTTTTAATTCCCACTATCAAATTATTAAGAAATTACCAACTTCACTAAAAACGATTAGCATTGGCAGTAGAGCGTGGCAAAGTAATCAGATAATAAATAGGTACTAAATATTATTTATTCGGCAATTTTTTTTATTAATTAATGACATTGTGTTGTAATGGGTTATTGATGAGTCGATATAAATAATCAATAATATTTTAATTTTTTTTTTAATATAAAAACTTGTCAAGTACCTACGCTGGAAATATTTATCTTACAACTTGAAAGTTTTTTTTTATGATGAAATTTTCGAAATAAAAAACACTCAATTAAAAAAAAAAAAACTGCTAACTGGTTTCGGAGTTACTGCTTCTTCTTCAGGGCTTATATAGGCGATCCGACTATAACCTGTGGTTCCGACTCACGTACTTTGATGTAATATAATTACTGTTACCTGACTAATTCTGAAATATAATCATGTATTATTTGTTTTATTCATTAATTCAATTAAAACGAGCATTGTTTTTAATGAATGTACGCAGTAAATTTAAAAACGTTGACTCTACTCATAGAACTGTCAGATTGACTGTTAACAGCTGTTCTAGGGAGGCTGATTGGCGGCCATTTTGTTTTGCGATAGAAGCCTGTATGTAGATTAATGGTGCATATTATAAATGACGCGGGAAATGTCAAAACTTCAAGTAAATGTATATGCAAGTAGCGACGTCATTGTTTATGATTTAGCAATTATTATTATTTTTCATTATTTGAAATGAGATATTTCAACCCTGCTGGTTTTTTTTTTTTTAAATATTCGCGTAAAAACGAAAATATTTTTTTAATTCAATTCCCGATAGCACTGGAATTCCTTATTATCAATTTGCAATTACGTAGGGAATCTTTGCAAAAACCTTTACATAGAGAAAACTCATTAAAACTCCAATCAATACTTGCAAGCTAGCAACCGTTGACCACGCTTTCCAGTGAAAGGTCATTTCACAACCTGCTCATAAAACCGACCTTGTTCCAATTTACATAAATCGACTATTTTAAAATCGACCTGTTTGGGAGCCAAATTGTGAAATTTATGCTTACCCAGGAAAGCTGGTTTTAGTGTTTTAAGTTATTATTTTCCAGGTAAGATGATCAGTCACACTTCAGCAACACAAAAACCAATAAACAATTAATAATTTAAAAAGGGGATTAAGGATTGTTTTTAAAATAAAGTTCCTAGTTTATTGATAACCACAAACCTTTAAAAAATAGTATTTCAAAAAATTTTTTAGGGAAATACCGTAATTTTTTTTTAATGTATGTATCATTAAAGTCCTCTTCTTGGCTTTTTTAAAATTTTCGTAAAAGAAAAATTGAAAGTAGATAATTGAAGAACATCTAAAATTCCTGGGCATTAGCGTACCAGTTTATATATTTTTTGCCAACTTTACCATAAAAACCGTATTTTGCGGCCAGATTTTGTATAACTTGGTCCCATGTTAAAATGCAAATACGATTTTTTTGTAGCTTAGGTACGCCTCTTAAGAGCATACCCCACCACGTGACTCGCGGCCGCTTTTCCATACAAACGTATTCCTCAAATTTCTCCCAGGAATTCACTATAAGAGCAATGATTTTTTCACACGTTTTAGACATCAGTCAGATGCGTGTTTGTTTGTATTGTATTATTTTTATAATCATTTATTATCTCCTTTAACAAATAAAATATCAAAAAAATAACAAGATGCATACACGCATCTGGTCGATATCTATAATGTGTGAAAAAATCATTGCTCTTATGTTGAATTCCAGGGAGAAAAACGAGGAATACGTTTGTATGGGAAGCAGCCGCGAGTCACGTGGTGAAGTATGCTCTTAAAAACATAGGTCAGTTTTATCGCCAACGTGTGGTTTGCTTTCAACGTGTTGTGAAACCATAGCATCGCGTATTCGCTTGGAAATTATAACAATTAAAAGGCTTCGTTTAAAGCTGTACTTTCCAACTTGCAAATAATCAAAACAGAACACGCCACGCTAGGAAGTGATAAATAAGAGTTCTACATGCAATTGTTTGTTTCATAAAAGTGTTTACATGCAAGAAAAATATAAACCATGCAACCCTCGATCAAGAATTCACCAGAAGGGGCGTTTTCAAACAAATTTTCTAAAAATATACGGTTCCTAGGGTTAATTTCATAACATCACTTATTATCAAATTCCACCCTCTAAAGTCTCCAGCACTCAAAAAAACAGATATTCAAAGTTTTTTTAAACGGACATTTGGTCTCCTTCACGTTCACGTAAAGAACATTGAAAGAGTCCAAAATTAATTTTTGTGCTTTATCAATTTTAAATTTTAATATTCCCATTGTAAACATAAATTAAAACTTTTTAAATAACTTTTTGAATATACAAACATAGGAAAATAGAAAAATAATAAATGATTTGCCCTTTCTCTTCAAAGTATTAAAATCTATGTTTGATTGTTGTCAACTAACAAATTGAATTAGTATACGAGTGCCTGGTCGAGTTACCCGTAGTAATGCACTATTTTTACTGTAGCCAATCATCGACCAATTACATTGCAAACTCACCTATACGACGGATGCACGCACTGGCTAACAAGTATGCTAACAATATTGATGTTTTCAACACAAATCTAGTGCATTTTAGGGAACAGTGTCTGGATGCCATCTCTGGTGGCAATGAATAGCTACCTACGGTGTAATAATTTAAAAATGTCTATGTAAAAGCCCTATGGGCGTAAAAACAATAAAATAAATAAACAAGGTAATTCCATGACTTTTTTGATTAATTTTCCATTGATCGTCTTCTTTCTGAGTTTATTATAACTCATTATTATTATAGTACAACCATGGTGAAAGCTAACCAACCATGATGGGGAACCATCACAATCTATGTACATAAGACTCGACTCCGCTATAAATGGAAGCTGAGTAACGCTTATTTATTATAATGAGAACCAACTTATTCTGGTCTCCAGCGCTTAAATATTTAGAACCTATTTCCACCACACTCTGCACACGTACCACAATAGAACATATACACCACACAAACATTTCATATTCTTTTTCCTCACTCTTGATGTCCTGAGAAATTTTATTTATACATTGTGTTGTGCACTTAACTGGTAACATTAAAATATGAGTAATAAAATAAAATAAAAATATGTCTTTGTGATGTCAGGACATTTGCCCTGATCCCAGCTTTAGAACATAATGGAATAGAATAGAATGTCCTACCTTAGCTGATAACTCTTCAACTTCTTTTTCCACTGCCTTCTCCGTCTGCTTCCTGACCTGGTGACCCCTGAAGGAGGCCTGGATCTTGGTGGCAGCATGGCACAGCTCTGTAAAGGTAGAAACATACTTGGTTAATAAAAACAATCAAGCCATCCTCCCGTAAGGTTGCACAGAGGACTATGGACCGTATTATGCTCGGAATACCGTTAAGAACGAAGAAGAAATGAATGAATCGGATGCTAGACCAAGGTTTGCGAAATAGTAGAAAGAATTGCTTAGTAAGTCTTATTGAACATTAAAAAAAACTAAATAAATCGAATATGGAATTGGATAATAAGGACCTAGAGACATAGAAACTCTGAAACACGAAATGTGGATTTAACTATTTCGCTGTATAACCTAAGTCATTTGGCTGGAAGGATCCGCCACGATGAGACTCTCAGTGTAATTTCGTCCGAACGAGGATCGGGAAAATGGAAGAGGACTTACCAGAGCTTGACTCAAGGGCGGGATATTAAGATGAAGGACCACCAGGAAGGGCGAAGTATCCTGGAATACCCTGGAACACCACGTCGAACTGGCGCGGCGGGGACACAAACGAGGGGGCACAGCACACTTTACTCACTATTGGTCGAGGGTGAATTTCGGGAGTTGGAATCTGGACAAAAAGCTTGGAGATGGATGACGAGATATCACGAGGGCTATTATAACGAGGGTGGATAGACGAGGAAGAAAGATCACGAGAAGGGACGGATGTTGCGGAGGTCAATGTTGCTGCGCTGAGCGAAATATTCGAGACTGAATTGTTAGTTGGATAACAGGTGACAAAACGGAATGGAATGGGTGAAGGGAGGCGATACATTTGGAGAGGAATTCGAACTACCTATACCAGAGAGTATCAATGATGGCCAAACCTGTCAGCTGGTTAAGTGGCCACTTGATGCACTACAAAACATTTCCCATATCCGCCCATCATCTGATAACAATACATGACAAATTTCGGAACGTCTATTAGTAATGAATAATCACAGAACGTTTTCACAATTGACGACATGGTATTTCGCCTGATTTTTTTCTCACTGGTGACATCTGTTGAAAATTGCTAATTACTTACCCACTTTTTAGGGTAAGATTTATCTGAATTTAATTACTTACTAAGAGGCGCGTACGCCTGAAGATGTGTTCTTCAATTATTATTCGCTTAAATAAAAATTTTATCTAGTAAGATTATTGAACAACATTTTGAATTGTGTACAAATACTTGTAAGACAAAATACTGGATTATACCCATGGAGCTGGGCTAAAATCATTTGTCTCTCAGTATTTTGTACAGACATTTAAAATGTTACAAAAAATACTTAAATTGCATTTTGAAATCATCAAAATTTGTACGATAGTGCTGCCGTAATTAACGAGATGTCATATGGTTTAATTGACACACTTTAAATCCTTAAAAATGTACTAATTTTTACACAAAAGAGTTGCCGGTTTTATTCGATGTAATCATATTCATATGAGAGAATTTCGCAAACTCAGTAAAAATTCAACCTAACATCGTTTCACCCAAATTTTCAAGCACTGTCACAAAAAATGGGGCAATACGTTAAACTAGATTTATTTTATTTAGGTATTTATACGCCCGCTATTAACGGACAATTTAAAATGAATAAACAGTATGTAGCTATTCATAACCGCCAGAGATGGCATCCAGACACTGTTCCCTAAAATGCACTAAGATTAGTGGATTAAAACATCAATATTGTTTATAACATATGTTAGCCGTGCGTGCCTCATTCTTCGTAACGGTCAATTAGCACTGTAATTGGTCGATGATGGCTACAGTAAAAATATTGCATTACTACGGGAAACCTTCGACCAGGAACTCGTATACTAATTAACATGTTCATAGTTGACAAACAATCAAACATAGAATTTAATACCTTTGAACAGAAAGATTGCGAAATAGGTAAAATACTATAATCATTGGTGTGCTTTGACACAACAGCTAGATTAAAATAAATATCTTTTCATTACAGTTGTAAATATGACTGTACTAGTCTTAAGACCAAACTTATTCGGACAGAAAAACTGTACAGATTCTTGTGCATGTATTGCAAACTGATCCGTATAAAGCGAAAACTGTGTGGAATATGAATGG
This sequence comes from Micrasema minimum, assembly GCA_022494985.1. Lineage (NCBI taxonomy): Eukaryota > Metazoa > Arthropoda > Insecta > Trichoptera > Brachycentridae > Micrasema > Micrasema minimum. The sequence goes on from JAGVSP010001983.1 coordinate 49,958, forward strand.
TCCACGCGACGATTTGGCTGACCTGATGTACATTTAATGATTTTTTATGTAAACGTTTAAGTAGTAGATAATATGATATATTGAATCTATTGAAAGACGAAAAAACTAACACATATCAGTACATATTAGGCTATCTAACCAATTCCTGTGTGCAAAACATAACGAATAACAACTATATAATCGCGCTTAAAAATTAAAAATAGACTAGGCATGTTCTTGGTGCAGACTGTACAGTTTTCTGAACAAGAAACTGTACAGTTTTATGTCCCGTATAAAGTACATGACAGAAAACAGGCAGACTTCAGAAAGAACTGGGAGTCACGACGGCTTGGAGTACCGGGCGCCGCATTCAACAGTATGAAAGCTGTCTGGAATCGGATATCTACTCGGTTGTAAACAAAATGCCCCGCCGTAAGGAAAAAAATTAAAAACCACCTGCATCACACCTGTTTCCCTCTATGGCTGCGAATCGTACAAAACCTATCCCAAGGCCCAAGACAGCAGACTTCTGAGTATTTGAGAAAAGGTGTCTAGAAGAATTTAGCGGAATAGCGCGTTGACACAGCAACCTTTGTATCTACTGTCATCCGCGAAGGCGTTTCGGCTGGGTAGGCCATATACTACGTATTGCCTCCCGAGCGCCTTAACCATAGCTTGCCTATTTTTACAAGGCATCAGGTTCTCGGCGTCCTGGTCGTCCACTGTCGACAATTCGTCGGCAGTTTTGCTCGGGAGCTGCGGGATGTTGGACTTGAGTTTTGGGAGGATGCACGGGAACTAGCGGCCGATCGCTTGGCCTTGATGCAGTTTTGTGGATTCCATCATACAATATGTAAAAAAAACTCGCTCCACAAGGGGAAACGAATATGGGTGAGATGATGATGATAGGCAAGATGACAACATAAACGCACAGACCCACAATTACTATATCTTTTATATATTCCAGTTGAATACCTGTTTTTTTTCTAATTTTTTTAGTTTTAAGCTTTCTTCCTAATGGTCGATATACGGTTCGAATTTGAATTCTTTTGAGAAAATAATTCCCAACACTTTTCCTCAAATCCCGCACATTTCTATGCCATTATGTTTACAAAACATTATTTTCTCCCTATAAATCTTAGATGAGAACGTTTTTCTGCGGCGATGGTGAAAAACGCTTAAGCTACTTTTAAAGCGTTTTTCCCTTGTTTTTGGAGAAAATTTCCAGAAATGTCGAGGCTTATCTTGAAATTCTTGAATATTCGCTGAATCTTTTTTGGCAAACATAACGACATTCGATCCCCAAAACCCCCCGTCTGAGATTAAAGTTGGTCAAAAAATACAACTTATCAGTTATTCAATGCTGGAAGGATATTTAAAGGAGAAAGATGACTTGGAGTAGTTAAAATTGATTATGTTTTTTATGCAAGTACACTCCTGTACAATTTTTCCAGATATAGCGCTCCTAAGTAGAATTGTTTTAAAAAAAAAACTTACTTTTAATAATATTAAAGTATTTTCTGCACCACATTAGTTGCATAGGGCAATGCACAATCCTTTACTATTCATGGGGGAATACTTCACAAAAGCGTGTGGTAGAGTGTCAAAGTATTTACTCTTTTGGATTATAGAGGTACAGCAAAGAAATGGACAAAGCTGTGATTGGTGATTGGATTTAAAAATCTTAACCTACTGAATGCATTTCGCTTTAAATAGCTATTTGAATTTTAAATTTATTTTTATTAAACCCAACCTATCTTACCTCGGAGTATAAAATTTCATAACCTATTATAAAGGATATTGCTTTTAAAAAGCTATTTGATTTAAGTTATTTTATTAAACCCAACCAATCTTGACCTACTGTATCCAATTTCATAACCTAATATAAAGGATAATAATTTTATATAAATTTGATTTGATTAAATTATTTTTATTAAACCCAACCTATATTAACCAACTTATTACTTTCATAACCTATTATACTAATGGAGTTTACCATAGACTAGTTTCTCATAAAATACCTTACCGCGTATTTATGAAGTATCTCTAGCCTATTCCTTCCCCAACCCCTGTTTTCGCTTATTGAATAATAATTGTCATAGTTTTCCATCACCGCCACACCAACCTCACACTGCCCAAATAAACCATGGTAGGGGAAAATTAGTTACTACCCCGATTTTTTATTAGTATTTACTTGTTAGCCACCTAAGCATGGGAGACCGGCATACCTGCCGTCACCAGGCCCCCCACCCTAGGACATCCACCCGAAGTGATCCCGCGGTCAGTCAGGGGTCCCAATGGAGGGACATGGAAGAGAAGGGATCAATGACTGAGGTTTTAACGGAAAAAAAGAAGGCTTCAATTTATTTTTATTACATGTGTTTAATTATGTACTTTTATAGGCACCAAAACTTTTTTGCTAGAAGCCCAAATAAAGTCTAGTCAAAGAAGGAATCCGAGTGCTAGAAATTCCACAATTGTTAATCACGACTCGCCTACATAGACATGCACATTTATTACTCCCAGTTTTGATTAATTTCTTTTTTAACTGACAATAAAATGCATTGTCAAATTTTACTAAATTTTCATCTTTTTAAAAAATGAACACAAAGTTGGATACATAGTGTAAATGTTAAAAATCAGTCTACTACTATAAAGACCAAAACAATAACATAATCCACGTCATTTCTTATTTTATATGTTAAAATTATCCCTTCTTCTTTTTTTCCGGTATAAAAAAATACCAATAATCTTTATATATTTTTTTTTAACTATCTTGTTTACATTATCTTTTATTTTCCATTTTTACATGACTATTATTTTTCTCTTTCACAGTTATAACCCACAAACGGCTATTCCGTTGGTGGGAATTTTGTTTATTTTTTAAATGTAGGTAAAAATCTGTAAAGTTTTTTATTTTATTGTATTTTCTTTGTAAACAAATTAAGTTTTTTTCTTGAAATTTAAAAAGAGGGGAGGGGACAGAATATACGTTATCATGCAATCAATGCACGGAAATCATTTTGTGTATTATTCTGATAAAATGTTAAATATTTTTCATGGGTCTACCAACATCCAACATACAACAATACGAAACATCATTTTATGACTGTCAACACCGAACGCCAGTATCGCTTAATCCGTACTAATCCACCCCACGGCTGCCATTTATGAAAACATAGTAACATACAATTTTATTTCAACACATTTTTTCGTTACAGTAACCTACTGTGATGTTTTTAAGGTAAAGATTTATTTTATTTATTTGGACTTGTACATAGTGTTTTAAAAATATATATAATAATAATCGTTCCGTCACTGGATAACCCGTGCCGAGGGAAAACATTTTACACTTGTTTATAAACGAGTATAATCTACGTACAATCATAATTTAATTAACCAAACATCAAAACAACATAATTTTTTTTAAAAATCATACAGATAAAAAGTAAGTAAGTGGTCTAATTTTAAAGTCAAAAAACCCCTGACAATCTAACTTGGCCTGATTCCATTCCTCCAATCGTGCACGACCCACCTCCAACCACAACCCCATTTTTTTATGGCTACTGATTGTATGCTGAGTGTTTTTCGAGTGTTCTGATGGACAATGGGAGTAATATTGGTTGTACACTTTACTACGAGTAATAGACAAGCTTCTTTGGCCAAAGGTAGTGTGGATTTTTTGGAGGTTTATGAAAGCTACCGCATAGTTTGTGTTCATTTTCCATTTCTTTCATTATTCATGAGTTGATTCCCTGACCTGGCACAAAAATGCAAGACTGTCATCAAGACCTTCATTAAATCTAAATAAAATGTTTAAGATAACACTGCCACTTGGTAGTAACTAATGAGGTGGAGAAAAGGAAGATTAGGTAAGTTATTGAGAGGGCCCACTTTAATGTGGCTTTGGTCTCTCTGAAGATTACCTATAAATACACTTACGAGGTTTTGAAAATGGACAGCCACCTAGTTATGTCATAAACAATGGGCCCATAAAACCATATAAAAACCCCCCCTGCCTTTACAGGTCGGACATAGCATCACTAACAAAATATTCACATTTTGTGTGAAAATTAAGGCCTGTACTCACTTACTCGTAAGTATAAATAAACGATAAGTTAAACGTTACTATAAAGTTTATCCGTAAGGTGGTGTCGTGGTAAGCACGTTGAGTTGCAATAAAAAATGATTTTTTACAAGCCTGGTGTTTGGTGACGTTGTGTTCCCTTATCTGTTAATAAAATAGTAAAACATATATAAATAGTCTAACCAAAGTGATTAAAAACCATACTTTCTCTTATAAATCATATAAAGATATTTTTTTTTAAAGAAGCGTCGATTCCCAACATGAATTTCTTTTCAATGCATTTTAAAAAATAAGCTAAAAAATAGATCCTACGTTGATTACCTCGAACTGGCCGCTGAAGCGTACGACTTATCATCATGTTTTTCAACGTCCTGGGAGAGGATAACTTACACCGATGAAGATTATGGAGTCACTGTTGAGAATCTCTAGTCCTTGCAAAAAGCGTAGAGTCTAAACATTGATGTCCAATTTCATATTTCAAATTGCCTAAATGGCATGATAGTAATGCACCCATCATTAAACCGGGGACTCAATTGACTTATCAGATATTCCATCACGAAGGTTTGAGAAAATAATGACGATGCTGATGTCCTTATTCACCACAAAACTAACTATGGTTTTCATGCCTCATTGTCCTCGCTAGTGTCGTATTGTAAATTCAAGACGGTGAACATGGGACCTTCCTCGTTTGTAAGTCTATCAAGGAATAAACATTCACGTGAAGTAACTGACGCGATCCAGTCTTGAGTGTGTCCACCAAATAATATCTAACTGATTGAAACTTGGGGCCACTTTAATGTTACAGTCACTTAATTTTTTCTGCTTTATTATCCCTTTTTTATGCTTAACTGATGTATTTTAAATGGATTTTCCGTAAATAAATAAAAAAAACATAAATAAATGCAGGAAAAATGTTCAAGACTACACTGCATTAGATTTATACCAATCCAGTGCCTATGCACCGTTGGATGAGGATGAGGGAGAAAGACAGTGATTATTAGTGAATTGTTTTGAAGACAGACAATCATTGGATCAGCTTATACGAAAAAATTACAATTATATTGTAAAGGTGATAAGATATATTTGCACATACACTTGATAAATAAATATAACCCATTGTGGAAAACGTGCCTTTACAACTATAATCAGTTAGTCACAATTGGGCGTAAACTCTAAGTCTCAAATAAAATGACCAAATTGCCCGCAAACAATAACCAATTGGAATATCAGTTAGTAACTGTTTACCAAGGCCTATAAATTAATTTTCATATCAATTTATTACTAGTGATGTTTTTGCGTTTTATTTGGGTTTTAAAAATCGACCTAACAACGCCTTTACTAAGTTATCATTCGAACAGACATGATAATTCCGTTTTTTACTGGGAGCGTATAATAGTTAGGTCGCGTATTTCTTTAAATAAACCAAAGAACCATTTTTATATAATATAATAGTAACAAAATCCTACGAACAAGAATTTTACTGATAAGGGGGCTTTCCAATACAAATTCCAACAATTTCAAGACACCCAGCAGATCATCCAATACACGAATCGTGTATACGTAGATGACTAGTGATAGACAAGAGATAACCTATAGATGACGTAGTGGGTAACCTAGACACCTAAGACAACCTTAATATTTTTAATATGGAATGTCCACCCTCTCTGAAAATTCACATCATATCAAAATAAATTAAAAGGTTGAAGAATACATTAATTTATCTAAGATAATCATAATTTCGGTCCATTTTGTAGACGATGTGGAGATGTGTAGACTATGGAGTCTTTTTTCAGTCTTGCACAACTCTAGCGATTTTTTAAGGCTAAATTAATATTCAGGAATAATAACTGGAAAAAGGGTACGAAAAAAAGGTTATATACGCACCCAAATGCTTTCATTGCCCCTAGCACTAGTCTCAGCTGCTAGAGATTTGACAAAAACACTATACACTCTCAACCTGCTCACAGAGCTGGCCCAAATATATACAGAGATTAGGAAGATTAGTAATTCTTAAGTCGATTAGTTCGTTAAACTATTACCTCAGGCCTAACCGCAGCCCGCCGCCCGCCTCGACTACGATGATGGGATATTGTTGGTTGCATAACCAAACAATACACTAATAAATAATAAACAATAGAAATACCGGTAGTAATCTGACGTCCGAATAAATCCTTCTTTAATTCAAACGAACAAGTCCCGGCCCGTCACCGCATCGCATTACATTAAGAACAACGTTACGTTCCTATATATCCGTGAATTCCCCTAGCAATTATTCCGAGTGTCTACGGGAATTTGGATCTGAGTGGCCAATAGTGAATTTCCTGCTTTCGGCACTGTATACTTGCCATACACTAAACACAATAAATACCACGCAGTCGTCAGTGCTGGATATAAAGAAGGCCTAATAATGAATATTAATGGCTCGCAGGAGTGTAAGCCGCTTAAGCGCCAAACACCCAACAACGTGCCATCCCTCAATACACGAGGTCTTACATTTTGTTTACGAAACATTTATTTACATGAAACATTTATTTACACGAAACAATTATTTACATAAAACATTTATTTACATAAAACATTTGTTTACATGAAACATTTAATTATTTACATACTTAAAAACATTTGTTTTAACAAGAAACATTTGTTTACATAAAACATTTGTTTACATGAAACATTTAATTTACATGAAAACATTTATTTACATGAAACATTTATTTACATGAAACATTTGTTTAAATGAAACATTTGTTTACATAAAACATTTGTTTACATGAAAACATTTATTTACATGAAACATTTATTTACATGAATAATTTATTTACATGTGGTTTTCATATTGGCCACCTCCGTAGCGTAATGGCTAAGACGAAGGACTCACAATACGGAGGCTCCGGGTTCGATACCCGGTTAGAACACAAAAATTAAAAGCGATTTTACTTTTTTAAGTCTGGTTTTTTGTGACGTTATTCCCCTAATTGTGCCTCCTGCCTTGTTGAAGTGAGGTAAATAAATAAATAAAATATTATTTTGCACGTGGACTAGCATTTCCGCAAGACTGATTTTTCATGTAATTTATTTATTTATTAATATTTTAATGTTATACACACAGTGCTATGTTTAGTACAAATTAACTAATTTTTCAAATTGAGGTAACATATATAACATAACACCAATTACGTGGACAACACAATGTACAAGACAAATTTCTAATGACGTGAAGCGGACAAACAGTGGTTGTGATATGTCATGTGTATGTGTGTTGTTGCAATGTGTGTGGAGTGTGGTGTATGTGTTGGGAAATCTGAATATTTAAACGCAGGAGAGGATAAGTAAAGAGAAAGAGGATACAAAATAGGATAATAAATTGATCAGGTTCACTGCATCTGGTTCAATGCAGTGCCATATGCACCGTTAGGTGCGTATTTACGGTAAGTAGTAGTAGCATATTTAAAATGTTTCCTCCAGAGGGCGGCTATTTATTTATTTATTTATTTAATTACAGGTATTTCTACAATGTGACAATATCTTTCATTTTAATTTTTTACGTATATTTGATTACATACATCATTATATTGCACATCAATTATCTTAACAGCATTTATTCTCGTACACAATTTACAGGTTTTAAAAAGCTTTCAGTAGTTTTGCTAATATATTCGATCAGAGGTTTAAAAAAAGATTTTTTTCTATGAACGTACTATTTATCTATTAAAAACAAAAAATTTATTGTTTTTTATGTCATTTACAGTCTTAACATTCGATGAAGGCATTAAAGTGCGCCGTGTTTTTTAAAGTGGCACAAAAAATACCGCGCCAAATACTACTATGTACCAAGTTTTTCATTTTTTTGCAAAATGTACGTCAGAAAACGTTTATTTGCTTGGCTTATGTTCTTTTTGGCTTGAACAAAGCTTTTTCAAAATTGAATTTTTATAGCACAGTATTTTTTCTCATAATTAAAATTAACCCTGGGTACCACTGAAATTGCTCATTTGTGAAAAACATTCAGACGATGATTAATGTCTAGTTGGCGTGATTCACATTATTATAATATTCAAGCTCGGGTGTGTTTGAGGCCCTAATGACATTATGTTCTACTGATTTTTACACATTATTAAATATTTACAAAAAAATATAAAAAGTAAAAAAATATTACGTAACATTAATTTACCACGTCCCGAAGTTCTGGTGTATATAAAATATTTATAACTTTTTCTAGTATTTTTCACAAAAATAGTGTCATTATATGGACCTTGGACTGCCACTGAACCGTAAGACGGATCATCCTTCATTCAACAACTAATGATCATGATTCATTGCACTAGATTATCAATGCAGTGCCCTATGCATTTGGTGTGCGGAGTTGTAGTATAATTTCTAATATTATATTTTTTTCAGTTCAGGTCCACGTACCGTGGATCTGACGTAAAAATTGGACGTCCAAGATACTGAAAACATGCTGTTAGTAAAAAGGCAAACAAACATTTTAGTTTTGAGAATAGGTTGGGGTTTTCATGATTTTTTGGCTTTGTAAGGAATTTTGTTATCTACATACATCATTGGTGTGAACGAATTTAGTAAAAAAAATCGACTTAAATAATATACCATAATATTTCATTTTCAGCTACTTCGCTACCGTCGCTGCCTTACTAACCTAATTTTTCAGAATTTGCCAACCATATATGGAAATAACTGCACATTTAATAATGACAATATTCAACTTTCTACATCAAGTAAACCATAAAGGAGCAAATATAAATTACCTTGAAATCATTGAAATAAATAAAAATCTGAATTCAATTAATAATCAAACATTTCATACATCATCTCCACTTCTAACTATGTTCCCTTTAAAATGCGATTCTCAAATTACTTCCCTAGACCCCTACTCCTCTCAAGACCCCCCTACCCTTACCAGCCCTCAAGACCTCAGTACATTAACTGCTACCACTTAGCAAGCAATTAACTTTTAAAAAAAATTGTAAACCTTCTTAGTATTTTACCAACACCATGTTCCAAGATGTATCTTTTTTTTTATTATTACTTCTATGTATCAATATTTATGTTACCCTTGTGTCTAGATTCTTAAGTATTGCAATTTAATTTTTCTGTATTTTTCTGTATCTTTATTTTATATTTTAGTGTCTTTTCACCAGTCGATGGGAGAACGTTACTCCCGAAACCAGGTAGTGTAGGTAAATTATATTTCTATAGATAAACCAATAGTAAAACATAACATCGTTTTATTTAATCATAATATGTTAAATAAATTGCAGAGTCATCTGCAGGCGATTACTAGTAATTTATTTAACTCGGTCAGAGTCTTAATTACAAAAATAAAGTAATTTACTAATAAATACTTAACTTCAATATCAATGCATAGATGGAGCTTTCAACGCGCGGGTGGATGATTCTCGAAAAATGTTATCTGGTGTGGATATTCGCTAATAAGCGGAATGGGGAATGTTGTAGTACATAAAATGGCCACTTAACCCAGCCAATGACAGGTCATAAGCCCTGTAAACGCTTGATTATCCACATTCCTGAATTTCGAAAAAAATCTACCTCATCTCTGTAGGGATATAAAAATGAAATAATAACATTTTTAAAATTGATTTTAAAAAATAGTTCTTCCCAATAGTAGGTATATTTCCTATAACGTCTCCTGAAATTCCGTAAATTCAGAAGATACTTAAGGAAAATTTTCATGAAAATATCTGAAAGTTTGCTAAGGTAGGTTTTCACATTTTCAATTATACTTAAGTTAATTCAAATGTTCCGTGCGTCTTGTGGAATTAGTATATTTCACCTTCAAACTTTTAATTAGTGAGAATTCTTACGAAGGCTGTGCTACAATGTAACGTAAACCTAAAAAGTAAAATTTTAAATGTTTTACGCGGAAAATGGTGTTGGAAAAAGAAGGATGAAAGTAGACTGAATGCTGTTGAAATGCGATCTCTCGGGCGAATGTGTGGTAAGACTATGTATGATAGGTGTACAAATGTCGAAATTAGAGCAGAGTGCAAGGCTGAGATAAGCATTATCGTCAAAATTAAGAAAGGGCTTTTACGATGGTTTGGTCATGTGGAGCGAATGAGTGATGAAAAGAACGGCTAAAAGAAGTTTAAGTGCAAGTGTGCCTGGATGTAGAAGCCGCGGAAGGCCGAGAAAGACATGGCATGACCAAGTACGTCAAGTACTTGAAAGTGATCATGTGAAAAGTCGGAATAATCGGCGTATGTGCATGAGAAGATGTATGAATGTAGAGGAAGCCAAGGAAGTCTGTCAGGACAGAGTGGTATGGCGTTCTATCCTCTCTGCCTACCCCTACGGGAAATGGCGTGATGGTTAGTTAGTTAGTTACGTGGAGAATGTTTTTTAAGCTTAGAAATAACTTCTAGGTCGAGTAGTGCTTAGAGCAGGTAATAAATAAGCTAGAACATGCCTTGAAGCTTACAAACGCATGGATGGTAGGAATTTCAGCCTTTTACAGGATTTTAATAAAACAATTCCTGTTTTTTCACCACGTTCGCTACTATGTGGAGCATGTGGACATCGCTAGATCCCCCCAGGATACCTTATCGCCAGCCAAGTCTCTCGCCATTGATTGCCATCGACAGTCTACCAAGGCGGAGAGAAGAGGCAGCTCGGGTTAAGGCTCTCCAGAGACATCCGGAGCACATGCCGAAGCCTGGCCCACCAGCGCGATTTCACAAACTCAGTTATTTGTATTTGTATTTGTATATTTTTTATTTAGCTATAAAAAAACAGTTTGATACAGCTAGTAATTACAATATCATTATTTCTAAACATTTGACTATAAACTACTTATTTTGATTTTACACTGCACACTATACTTATTTAAGACATATATTTTACACATTTTTTAAACTAAATTTAAACTCTTCGCACATTTAACTTCATCTGGCAATTTTTCGTATTCCTTTAGTCCTTTATAAAATAAACTGTTTTGTGTTCCCGCTAATCTATACTTTGGGAGACGAAAGTTTCTTCGATTCCTAGTCTCATAGTTATGACTGTCTTGGTTGTAGCTTGAATTTTTGTTCAAATATCCGGGAGCATTTTGTTTTTTTACTTTAAAAATAAAAATTAGTACATTATACATTATTCTTTGCTTTACGGTCATCATTTCAAGTTTTTTAAGTAGCATAGTGGCAATTCCAGTTTGTCTATGGCATCTTAAAATAGTTGAGGTTGCTGCGTTCATTCTTGAACTTCAACGCTAGTTATAAAGTCAAACCACCTAATGCCTAGAATTCTTCTCAGACGCTTTTTCTCCAAACTCAACTAACGAGCATTCTGAGCTTTTGAGATGAGGTACCACACAACAATTATAATTACAAACAATTACATATACCTTTTAAATTTCACTGAAACAAACTAATATAAACGTGTGATATATTTTAAGAGTTTAGAAAACCATATACAATAAACTATACATAGTATATGTAATATATAGTAACAATTGTGTGTTCTTCTCTATGGCTGCGAATCGTGGCACCTAACTAGGGCCCAAGACAGCAGACTTCTGAGTTTTGAGAATAGGTGTCTTAGAAGAATTTTAGGTGTGCGGTGGTTTGACTTTGTAAGGAATACAGAGGTGAGGCAACGGACACGGCAACCCTTGGTGTCTACTATCATCCGGCGAAGGCGTTTCGGCTGGCTAGGCCATGTACTACGTATGCCTCCCGAGAGCCTTAACCATGGTTGCCTATTTTACAAGGCATTAGGTTCTCGGCGTCCCGGTCGTCCATTGTTGACAATTCGTCGGCAGTTTGCGTCGGAGCTGCGGGACGTGGACTTGACCTTGGACGATGCGCGGGAGCTGGCGGCCGATCGCTTGGCCTGGAGGCAGTTTGTGGATTCCATATGCTCCGCATAGGGAGCGGATATGGTATAAAGAACAATTGTGTCTCTAAAGGCAAAAAGCTCTAAATATCTCTAAAACTGTCATTTTCCCATTTATTTTATTTCGACACTGTTACAAAATTATATTTATTTATTTATTTATTACATTTCGCATTTAATATAATCACAATAATGGAATGGCGACTCAATCAGTAGAGACCCATGCCAATGATCTGGCCCCGACTCTCTAGATAGTCCGTGTCGAGTCAGAGCATTGTAGTATTATAACACATTGTAGTACTAAACATAATTGAATATTTTTACATAATTAGTAAAAATTAGAACTAAGTTTGGATTTCACAAATTTAGAATTTACAAAACAATATTTTTGCATACCAAATTTTAATAATTACACAGCTTTATTTTTGCAGGCATTTTCAGTATTTACACGACCCATTAGACTTATCCAACTAACGATACCGACCCTGTACTTGTAGAAGTCGGTTAATAATTTGGTTTGTGTGTCATTTGGTTATATATCTTAGGTCCAAGAAATGTGAAGTGGCGCTGGGCTATCGTTGTTTTTCTTTTAGGAAGTAAATAATTTATATTAGAGGCAAAGCGAGTGTTCATGTTTTGTTGCGTTCTGCACTTGTCAATACTCCAAAATTTCACTAAACATGACTTAACATATAATTGCCGAACTGTAAGTACCTTAGCATCAGCAAATAATTGCTCGGTTGGATATGATGTATACGGACGTGTCATGATTATTTTCAGTATAGTTTTCTGAGTAATCACTAGTGGATTTAGATAGAGTATGCACAACCTCTTCAGCCTATAATTTCATATGTTGCTATAGACTGGAATAAAGAAAAATACACAGAACGAATAGTGCCATAGTCCAAAATATTTCTTAAATTAAATAATTAATTATTTAAATAATCATATTTATTTTCTTTCTTCTTTCTGTCTTTTAGGATAAGCCTTACGCATCTAACTCACGTGCAGTGAAATTCACAAAATTCTCATAACACTCACTCCTTCGCGAATTACTTCTGCATAATTTGGCGTTAACTTTTACGATACGTAAAAAACGAGCCTAGCTCCTGATAAAATATATACTCGTACATTCAAGGCAGGGGAAACGTATTGTGCTAAATTTTCTAAGACATTCCTTGATGTGGCGAATTTCAATGTAATATTTCTAAGTCCCGGCCTATTAATGTTCCTGCCATTATGGGAAAATTCGCACGAGGAAGCGAAGAAAAGAGCGGATTCGCCATGTCATCCCTTCCCAATTTACTATGAAGACTAAGTGCTGGAATTTCAGGTCTAAGGGTAGCGAAAATACACTCTTTTGCTACCCTAATGTCACTTATTTTGAGCAACATTTTAGCGCGGATTTGACGCCAGTTTTTTTACAGTAAAAAGTGAACGCCGTTTTAGGGACTGTAGATTAATCGAATTTGCGCGAAAAAAAAGGTCAATGAAATACTCCGTACATTATATAATATTCTGTAATGACTGTGTTGGCTTCGTAAATTAATTAATTAAAAGGCGACCTCCGTAGCGTAATGGCTAGGACGCTGGTTTCTGGTTCGATTTCAGGTGAGGTGGCTCAATTGACCACATGATTATTCTTGAACTGAGGTGATCGTGATATTGTTAATTGAAAATGTATGTCATGTATATCAGTAGCTCAATCACACATGATTGTCGACGTGCTTAAAAACGTGCTAAGCATTTGACCGATCACAATGAACATACGTTCATATCACGGTCGCGTTGCCAAGCACCATAGATGAAAGGCATACTTTGACAAATGTTTCGTTTTATTGCTTTCTCAAATTGATTTAAAGCAAATAAATGGCATGATAAATTGTGCACAAACAATAAAAACTCTATAAAACTAAATTATTTTACTTTACTTACAGTTTTGGCGTATTTTCCATATTTAAAGCGGTAATTAATAATCCCGATCGATAACTTTTAACGGATGTTCCATTGTGATCGCGAAAACGTTAAACATCCGTGGTGATAAATGGTTATCACGTCGCTTATTAGCACGTCGATAGTTATTTGTGATTGAGCTACTGAGAGGGTAAAAAATAAGCTTTATATAGTAGCGAATTTTATAGAATAGTAGCGAGCTTTATAGTAGCGAGCTTTATAGTAGCGAGCTTTATAGTAGCAAGCTTTATAGTAGCGAGCTTTATAGTAGCAAGCTTTATAGTAGCGAGCTTTATAGTAGCGAGCTTTATAGTGGCGAGCTTTATAGTAGCAAACTTTATAGTAGCGAGCTTTATAGTAGTTGATGAAAAATATATATACCAGTAATGCAGCATATTGATAGAATTTTACCTGCAGCTTAATTTTAAAATGTCCGTCACGTGAAGTAGCGGTAGTGCTTTAAGCTGCCATGCATGTTTCGCGGGTTCGATTCCCGATGGAGGTCAATGTGAAATATTGATTCAAGTGTGATTTTTCACAAAAAAAATATTATATGTGATACCTTGTGCTACTGAAGCGGAATGCTGACCATCTTGCCTTTATGTATAACATTAAAATAGAAATAAATAAATAAATGTAACAAATTATCAATATTCACTGCGTTTTGGTGTCTCGATGCACCGTTGGGTGCGGATAAGGGAAAGTAGGAGGTCCTACTTATTAATTTATATAAATTTTTGACTTAAACCATTTTGAAAAATTATATTACCCTTAGTTTGCAAACGCCCTTTTCAAAGGTTGACAAACGTATCGAATTAATCATTCAGATTTAGACGACTTGCTTTGTAATAATTGAGAAATCGGATTCCTTTGTTATTAAGGGTTGAAAATAAATTATTTAAATCCGTTTTACAGAGGATACCCTTTGTTATATTGTTTCAGTAATGGAAATATCGTGTCCTGGAATCAATTATTGGGTTCGAATTTCAGTCTTCTGAAAGCAATACCTCTACAAAAGCTTACAAAAAAAATTATAACGTTTATAAAAATACATTATTATTTTTTTATTTTTTTTATTTTTTTTTTATTTACAAAACCAACACAGTCGTTACAAGTGTAATAATATCAGATCTGGAACATTTGCTTGCATGACCAATAACGGGTTTTGATTAATAACAATTAAGTATGTACACATATACATAGTGCCTAAGTAATAAAAAAGGATGGGAAAAGAGGGATGAGGAAGAATAGGAGGATATTAAAAAAATAAAAAAAGAATATTGGGGATTTTCAGATGTGTTGAACATAACCATAAAAAAATTAAAAAAAGAAACATAATATACATATTTAATAGGGTTTTCTACCCTTTTAAGAACAGAATTCAATCCTGTGGACATATCAAATAAATTGTTTTACCTATCTAACAAACCCATTTTTTTAAAACTTTTTTACATAGTTTTTTTTAATTTTTTTTTATTTTTTTATTTTTTTATTATTTATTTCAAAAGAAAATTTTTGTTTACATGGACGTACATTTAAACACATATATGTACAATAAAAAAATATATATATATAAACAAAAATCCCACCAAGGCATAGCCTGTTTTGGGTATACTGTGAAAGTCATACAGTGTGCACGTGGCAAAAGAGAAAGATAAAGTTAAAAAAAGAAATGGAAAAATAGCAGATAATATAAACAAGATAGTCAAAAAAAGAATGAACACAAGATATTGGTATCTTTATACCGGAAGAAGAAGAGGGAAATAATTATAA